>JARYHS010009186.1:223494284-223773569 GCA_031002005.1 Vandiemenella viatica | reverse complement strand
TTGTCTGTCATAAAAACATTCCAGATGAGAATTAATGTTATGCATCTACTCTCTAAACTTATTTCATACTTCCTACTGATTCTCAGGCCGGTTGACATACTGGAAAAATTCAGTACAACATTTAGAATCACAATATATTGGAATTTATCCTGGTCAAAATCATTATTGCGATACAAACAAATGTGAGTTAATGTTATGGCCGAGGCTGCATTTCAAACTAACCACAAGCACCTTCTCGAGAATTTCGAGTATGCGTTGGAAAGTAGTTGGAGTGGAACTGCGATCTCCTGTTAATTCTTAACACCATTGAAACTACTTTAAAAAAAAGAAGCCATCTTTAAATACCAGTTGCCACATTCGCCCAGGATGTATCTTATTATAACCTAACCACGACTTTCTCTAAAATTGCTGTTTGAAATTAAAACGTCTACGATATAAAATACAATAGGGTGGCTCTAAAAAGAGAGATCCCCTTTAAATAAAGCTGCTTTGGAGTTTGTACCGCATACAGACGATTTAGAGACACTATTATTGACAATGAACTGCTCAACCAAGTCCAGAAATAAGTGCGGTAGAATTAATTTCACACTAAATTTACCATAACGTTAATCGATTATAGACAGCTAGAAGCCATGTTGATATGCTGCGACGATGACAGTGGATATTAATAAGTAAGTCATGTATATTGTGTGGAAACAGCACTCTTTGCAATAGCTAGAAATCACAACAGTAATGTTACTGGCCTAGGGGACATCTACGCAAAAAGCAACTGTACACGTCACCGCGACAAATGCAACGTATACCGGGAGTGCGTTATGTTTAGAATAAAGTCAAACTGGTACATTTTACCGCAACATGTTATCGATTTATTGAGCACTGTTGATGAAAATACCAGTGCCAACTTGCAAAATAAAAGAAGTGCGAAAAACGGGTCACTACTAATGCCACATTACATGCTATTGGTTCAGGGATAATACCAGCATAATCTATATAGCTGATATGGTCCTGTAACAAATACATTTCTCCATCAATCACGAAAAAAGCCCTATGTCAATATTTTGAATGTCACGTACGGAATCGTTTGACAGAATAATTTCACTGATTGTGCCATGCTAAATGCAGTACAGTCTGCTGCAACAGAGCACTGAATTCAGCATACTACGCGACATTTCGTGCGACGTAACCACTTTGCTACCTGCAAGTTTCCTTCAAGAATGGAGCCTCTTCAGAACGTTTATCATGTATGGCATCGTTTGGCAAACATACGTGTTTGAAGCAAGATTATTTCATTGATGTCTCTAAACAAATAGATTCTATAAACCTAATAAACATAATTTTTCTGGCTATATAAAACACAGATCAACAAAATACATTCGAATTTAAAACATATCTAATTTCTACCTAGATTATAATTCAAACTCAATGCATCTTGAATAATTCTCGAAACACTACCATTTTTCATTGAAATATTAGACAGCATTTCTGGTGTTGCCAGTCGTGTTACGCATTCATTCATCACTATGCCAGACCGAAGCTGTCATGTCATCTCATTGGTACTATTCGGCTTCAAATAAACCGGTGATCCTGTACAGATTATCGGTTCCGAAATTTTGTGTTATTTTTGCAGTGCTGATAGCATTTTGCAGTTGTTCAGTCTCTCATATTTCGACATTTTTAATTAAATTTCTAGTGACTTTTCAGAAAGCAAGAGCGCAAAACGTGAAGAGGACATGTTGACAAAGTAATTAAACCAAGCAACCGAATCAAATTTCAACAGGTTCGTGCCAGTTTTCCTTTAGTGGTGCAACCCACGATTCTTTTTATATTATACAATAAAAAAACAAATTCGGGTGGGGTGGGACATTAGCCACCAGTGAAAAACTGTTACTGACCTGTTGAAATTTGGATTAACTGCTTCCTTATAATGTCCTATTCACGTTGTACACTCTCCTTTTCAGGAAAACTCGCCACGAATTAAATTAAAAATGCCGAAATATCGGATGCTCCGCAACCGCGAAATGTTAGCAGCACTGTAAAAATGACTCAAAAATTATCGGTACAGGGATTAAATCAACCTAAATAGGTTCGTTTTGTCATAGTGATCATGGTTAGGTTGAAATTCGGCCTGGACCAATAGTAAAAAGTTTACGGGAAATTCGTTCTCGACAGCCCATGTCACAAACCAGAGACAAACTGCGCATTTGTTTACAACTGAAGCAATCGATTATCTCTGACTGCTTATATCGATTCCAAGATGGTGAGCCTTATAGTATTGCATTTCGGATAAAATTTTTGTATCTGTTAATTTTATGCGACGTTTTGCAACGGAGTGAAGCTAAAACGGCAAGAAAATATTACAACAAAGAATTAAACCAACATTTCAAAATATTATCATTGATTTCGCAGCGCCGGCGGCAACTAATAGCAGCGCTGCAGTGTCATAATTAGGCATTTTTAATTTAATTCGTGGTGACTTTTCCGGAAAAGGAGAGTGTACAACGTGAAGAGGACATTATAAGGAAGCGGTTAATCCTAATTTCAAAAGGTCAGTACCAATATTTCACTGGTGGAGAAAGTCCCACCCCACCCACAAATTCGTCTTACACATTCACTTTCCAGCAATGTCACAGGAAAATGATAATCCATAGACTCATATCAATGTCGACATGTTCTTCATTTTTTTTTTTTTTTTTTTTTTTTTTTTTTTTTTTTTGCTGTCGTCAGTCTTAGACTGGTTTGATGCAATCCTCCATCGCTTTCTATCCTGTGATAACCTTTTCGTTTCTACATACCCCTTACAACCCACGTCCTCATATATCTGCTTCATATATTCTAATCTCTGTCTACCTCTACAGTTCTTACCTTCAACTGTTCCCTCCACTAACAAATTAACCAATCCAGCATGTCTCAAAATATGACCTACCAGCCTGTCTCTTCTTTCTGTAAGCTTCTTCCATAAACTTCTTTTCTCACCCATCATTTCCAAAACTCGTTCATTTCTTACTTTGTCGGTCCACCTAATTTTTCATAATGTTCATTATATTAAATTTCACTTCGGCAGTTCTATCATTACCGTGGTGCCAAAATCTGATGATGAATTCTTGTAGAACTCGACAAAACAAATCGAAAATAAAGAATAAATTGTTTTGATATCTCGCTTTGTTTTCGAGATATAGCATGTTAAAATGCAGTCATAGGTATAGTTCCTTGTGCTTTGGTGTTTTTTCTTCTGGTCCAGGCCGTATTTAAACCTAGCAACAATCACTAGGATGAAAATAAAACACCTATAGTGCATTTCCACCGTGTAGATATGGTGATTTTGGTGAAAAAAATTTTCTGGTCCAGGCCGGATCTCACCCTAACCTCCTCACTTTTGAGTTACAATATCTCGAGAACTAAGCGTTTATTCTTTATTTTCCATTTGTCTCGTCGATTTACAGACGAATTTATCATCAAATTTGACTATAGCGAAATTTTTCTTCTGATCCAGGCCGTATTTCAACCTAATTTCGTCAATTTTAAGATACGATATCTCGATAACTAAACGAAATATCAAAAAATTTTATTCTTTACTTTTAATTTGTTTCGTCGAGTTCTATAAGAATCAATCACCAGATTGTGGAGCCACGGTAATGATAGAATCCCCCATTCATATATCTTTAAATCAGAATTATAGAATAATTCTTTTATGATTTTATTTCGCATCTACATAGTCACACTTACCTGGAAAGATTTTTATTATTTTAATGAATTCCAACAGTTTTATACATTCTTATTTAGTCATTATAAAACGTATATTTCAAGTCGACTCGCCATTGTAGAAGCCTCCAATATTAAAGTACACACTTTTTTCAAACTTCACTTTAAGTATCAAGTCTCACAACCTGTGATTGGTGGCGCAGACCAGAGACTACAAGAATGACTTAACTTCGGCGAAAATATCGTTATAAAGTAGTAATTGTGCATAAGAACCAAAGTCACCAAAAAACAAACTGCAGACAACAACACAAAGATGATAGTACGGTAGTTTCTGACAAGCTTACATACCTGTAATGAAGTTTATTTATCAAATGCGTGATTGATTTTTTTTTTACCAAAGTTGCAAAACAATGGCAGAGATTTGTCTCCACTTATTTACATCAGAACCTCAAGGCATTCTTAAAAATATAGAGACCGCAATAGGAATTTTTATGACTTTATGGCATCACAGTGAAAATTGTATTAATTTATGATACCACAACACAACGAACTAAATTATCTTATTAAATTTAATCTATGTAACGCTATAAATTGAACGGAACTTATATATATATTTATATATGCCATTTTTTGATGAAGGAAAAATTGGAAGTCTTGAGAATAAGGATTCTGAATATAATTTTTCATTTCAGATTACCAAATTTGTCACCACAGATATTCCAATTTCTCAGTTTTAGTTATTAAGTACAGGGACTGCGATTTTCTCCACCTATCCAAAAATGGTTACTAACTGTTGAAATTTGGAGTATATGCTTCGACATAATCTGTAAACTTTCTCCATTCTCATTTTTCTGAAAAGTCGCCACAAATTAAAACAACACTTTTTTCCCCCTCAATCAAAACAAAACAAAGGCGCGTTAGGATTATCTTTGGTATGCCTTAAACTTGATTAGACTGTATTATTATTTATTTATTTGCCCTTTGGTCTGAGACCATTTAGCTAGCATTATACATTAATGTTTGTTTGTTATTTTCTTCTTACAGAGTATTGGAAGCTTCAAATCTTCAGTTCTGTGTCTTGAAGGAAGCGAACTATTGCCTTGTAGATTTGGACATTTTTTGATTGAAGAATTGTGGTAACACTCGCAGGGAATTTGACTGAAAGCTGTTCCAGGCGCCTGTAGAAACGTTTTCGTTGTGATTGAAACCGTGAACAGGAGAGAATGATGTGATTGAGGTCTGAAATTTCTTGGTGTAAGGTGCATATAGGTCTTTCTATTATATGAAGGCGGCATAAGTGGTGAGGATAACAACCATGTCCTAGCCTCATTCTAATAATGGATGTTGCGTGTCTTCTTGCAATATTGTGCTCTGCGAACCAGGGTGTCTTCGGTATTGTAGGTTGTACTGCTGAGTAGTGTTTTCCTCTTAGTAGCTGTGTCCGGGACCAGTCTTCTTTCCAACTGAGGTATGCCTTCGTAGAGACTAGTGGGATGAAATCCCTCCAAGGTAGCTGAATGCCTGCAAAGTGCCCTTCGTTGATGCTCTGTTTCGCTAGCTGGTCGACGATTTCATTGTGCATTATTCCTATATGACCTTTAATCCAGAGAAAATGTACTTGTATGCCAACTGAAGAAGCTTCTGAAGCTAATCTTATTATTTCATACAGGTATTGATGCATTTTGTTACTCCATACTGGGTTCTGTAATTTCTGGAGAGCGCTCTTAGCGTCAGTAAGTATTAAGATCCTTGGAAAGTGCTTGTCTAGCCCGTACTTGATAGCTGCGCACATGGCTATAGTTTCCACTGTGTAAATTGACGTCTCTGCAGGTAGTAAGGATATTATTCTATGCCTGTCCAAAATAAAGTTCGAAGAAAAAAAAAGGGTTTGCGTGTTATCAACGAAGATAATATTATTGCCAGTCAATCAAAACAAAACAAAGGTGCTTTGGAATTGCAAAATGCTGGATCTTAAGAAATGTTTCCAAAACAACTCATTGGCAATGACAAAATCTCTGTAGACTTTTTGACTGGCTGCATTAAATTTCCTGTCAATTTTTTTGGTTGAATGAACGAGATATATTACAGAGACAAAAACACGGATGTAAATGAAATAAATTTCAAAATGAAATTGCCTGTGAATTAATGACATACAAATCAGTTGATTGCGCAACTAACCAAGATGATGTCGTCATCTATCCACCAGAATTTTTGAACTCGCTGTATTTGCTAGGATTGCTGCCTCATAATCTTCAATTAAAAGTAGGACCGGTGGTCATAATGTTGCGAAATATCAATCAACTGCGTCTTTGTAATGACACGCGGCTAGCAGTGAAAAAATTAGTGTACAATGTGATCGAAGCAACCATTCCAAAGGGAAAATATAAGGGAGAAGATGTTTTGATACCTCGCATCCCAATGGTACCAACTGATGTACCATTTGAGTTTAAAAGACTGCAATTTCCAGTGCGGCTTGCTTACGCTATGACCATGAATAAATCCCAGGGTCAGTCGTTGAGTGTTTGCGGCGTTAATCTTGAAAACCCATGCTTCTCTCATGGACAGTTGTATGTTGCCTGCACCCGCGTTGGAAAACCGTCAGCTTTATTTGTTTACGCGCCAGGAAATCAAACAAAAAATATGCTGTACCACAAAACATTACAATAAAAATATCATCACATTATTACTAACGTCTTGCAGTGTACGAAATAGAAAACTTATTTTTGGAAGTAATCGTTGTTTATTTGAGACATTAAATCAATAAATAAAGTGATAACTCTGAAATACGTTTTATTTATTTATTTTTTCTATTGGACAGGACAATAACTTTTGACAGAAAGAAGTCTGTCGGGGCAGCTAGTGTACACTAAAATATCATTCTGACGAACCGTCCCATCCTTCGTCGTCGAAACCTTCACCTTATGGCTCGTTCTCTTCTTGAGTACTCGGGTCCCATTAAAGTAATATTTTAATAGTTTCTGGATTGAATGATTTAGATGTTTTGGGGGTTTTGTGACTGATGAAACTCAAATACGGATCCTAATTTAATGAAAGTCCATTAATGACATCTGTGTTGCACTAAACCCAACAAAGTTTTCTGGTGTGTCTCTCCCTAAATCGTCGAAAATATTTGTTTCCAGCTTCTGCTGCTGCTTCTGACAGATTGCCTATAGGCAAAATTGCATACTGTATTATAAGTGGGCCCTCAATCAATACTTCTTTTATAGGTGACGAGTACAGTTCAATGTACAGTAAATCTTAAATTTTTCGTGGCAGTGGTGAATAATTTTATATATATATATATCTTGTGCCCAGTCTATATCATTCACATAATAGTATAAAACCTGTCAATCAATGTTTTGTTAATACCTATTATCTCTGCGGACAACATTTGCTAAAATCGGCCAGATCATCGAAAGTTTTTCAAGGCTGACCCACATTGGTCGGATTGGATTTTATGGGGATTTCGGTAGATCTTTTGAACCAATCATGGTATTTCTTTAAAAATACATTCTCAGTTCTCTTAACAGCCTGCCAGTTTCTTTTAATTTCCAATTTACGCCTTGAAAACTTTTGTTCGAACTGTTGCGTTTGTTCGATCGTGAATGTCGGTTGATTTAAAATATTTTCCTCGACCAATTCCAACTTTTGCACGAAATCATTTCCTTTGTCGTGTTTACGCATATCATAAATAACTTTTCGGGTCATGAGCATGATACCAGAACAGCCCATAACAAAGAAAATCTTCGATGAATTAATGTGACGGAAAAAATTAAGTTTGCTTCATTGTAAATAATCTAGAATTTTTTCGAATAAATAGACGTTTGGCACTTTTCGGCACCTAATTTTCAATGAAACTCCAAGATATTACACTAAACTAGTACCATAATCAGACTCGGGAAAGATCCGGAAAAATAACTAAATCACTCTTAAATACTTTTCGTAATAAAAAAAATCAGTACAAAATGAGTCAGCTTACAAAAATGTAGACATAAACAAAGTTGTGCGAAACCTTTGGATGTATGTTTCTATTATTTCAATTCTAGGTAGGCCTACCTGGCTGAACAATATCCATGATTAAATCACCACTACTCACTTAACATCTCTCACAAATTAAATTGATACAACTTATAATTTTCTTGTATTTGCTTGGTAACAGTACGTGGATCTTTGCAATGTCCTCAGAAGATGACTGTTCACGTGGTGGGGAATGAAGCTTATCTAAAAAACATAACTGTTTGTTATTCTGTAGACATTTCCCTCGAGTCAGGTAGATACGGGTTCTTGGAATTTGCTTAAAACTTGTTTGACTTTTGATCGGCTTTTTGTGTCAAATACACCTGTGTGCAGCGCTGCTAAAATAATACAGAAATCATATCAATCTAAGCAGTTTGGTTTTGTCATAGGGATTGTGGTCAGGTTGTAATGCGGCCTGGACTAAGAGAAAAAGAATTCAAAAAAATTCATTTTGTGGCTTCCATCCCGGAAATGCCGTATTTGTTTACAGCGGAAGAAATCGATTGTCTTTGATTGCGTGTACAGACATAACACGGACAGCGTCGCTGGAAAACAAGTTGGACATATATTATTATTTTATGCCAATAGACCTATAAAGATCACGCAAAAATTAATCATTTTCTGAATTTCTTTTGCCATTCCAGTAATCTCGCATCCGTTTACTGAAGGCAATTTTTCTCTCTTCTGTCCAAGTTGCGCCGGTCTTCTTGGCTTCGATTTCTGGCATGACTACCCAGTTGTGTATTTTTTTGTCTGACGATTTTCTGATCTACAATTTCTGATCTCCTTGATATTTGCTTGTTTTAGATCTTGTCTTACTTGATCGAACCAGCTGTAAGGCATTTTTAATGGTTGCATATCTGCTTAATTAATCTGTGATCTGTCATCCTGTAGATGTGACCGTAGAACTTCAGTCTGCGTTTTCTGATGTCGTTGGCTATGTTTGAGTGGGACTCTACTGTTTGATTTTAGTCTGAAGCCTTCTTCCGTTTTGGTTGGTCCAACTAATTTTCCTGAATGATTCTTCGTCCTTCTTTCTGGATGTTCTTGATGTACCTCTTAGCGTTTAGTGTGAGTGTTTCTGTGGCGTAGAGAGCGTTTGGTTTAATAACTGTATTGTAATGCCTAATTTCTGATTGGATTCCTATGTTGTAGACATTGCAGGTCTGTCCGAAGGCCTTTTTTGATCTTGTTGAGTCTGTTTTGTTGTTCCTTCTTTTCGAGTCCTGTTGGACTGATAATTTCGCATAAGTATTTAAACTCAGTGACTGTTGATTTTCTCGTATTTTGTGTCTAGTGTTTTATGTTCAGTTTGTGTGACAGAAAAAGAAAAAAAAACACATTTTCTCAAAGGAGATTTTTAGTCCAATTTTTCCTGCTAATTCTTTGAAAGATTCTATTTGTTCGCTTTCTGATAGAATAGCCACATCAGGCCAAGCATGAGATATTTAGTCGGTATATGCCTAGTTTTACTGGGGTGTTCGTTTTTTCCATTCTCTAATGACTTTGTCCTGGGCTATATTAAATAATTTAATATAGCCCAGAGATGTTAATATATATTTTCTATTTATAAATTTCGTGAGAGTTTGTACAACTGAGGGAAACTGAAACGCCAACCAAACGTTACATCAAAGGTATTAACCAACATTTCAAGAGATTATTAATTAAATTTGCAGCACTGACGGCATTCAAATCAATCGATGGTTGTGCGACACATATTTTGTCATTTTTAATTTAATTTGTGACTACGTTTCCTTAAAATGAGTGTGACCATGGTGAAGAGGAGATTATATCGAAGCAGATAATCCAAATTCCAACAGTTCAGTACCATTTTCAGATAGGTGGAGAAAGTCGAGCGTCCGGAAGACGCGAGGAACAGTCGTTTGAGGTGTCGGAGCGCAAGAAAACTCCCAGCAGACCTCAAGACGTCTACCCTGTCAGCTGACAGCGGGTTTCAGTAATATTGATTCGAAACTTAAGTAACATTGATTGTAAACATAACGGATTGATATTTAATTTTTTGATTTTGTTTTTGTTTTTTGAAGAAATTTGTTGGAGTGGACGAGTGGTAAATGCTATTAGCAGGATTTCAATGATTTAGTTTAATCTAACTGGGATGAAACATATTCCCCACTGGCAATTGCCTGAAATCAAGAGCCAGCTTGCGGTCATGGCAGTCTCATCCCTTCCTACGTATAATTATTCAGGCAATATCCATCCAAGCCTCATCGCCATTATACGCCTTATTGACTACCAGCAGTGGCGTAGCTAGGGGGGGGCGGTGGGGGCGGTCCGCCCCGGGTGTCACCCGTTTGGGGGTGACACCCGCATTTCCAAACTAGTAACTAAAATTAGTGTGATACAAAAAAAAAACTTTTTGGTAGACTTCTTTTATCATTTGATGTCGAAACACGTCTACCTTGAATGTTTTGAATATTTGTTTTAAGTTGATCTATCGCTTTTTCAAATACGATCCAGGGGGCTGTGCTCTTTCATTACAGTAGAGTATAATTATTGGCAACACCGCACGCTTAAACAAAGAGAGCACCGCTTTGTAGCTCCAACAATCACAGTAACTCATTGTGCTTGCCGTTCATCACTGTTGTTTGGTTTGTTAGACGCGGCGGTGGATATAATGTAAGTTTTCTTATATAAAGAGAGATAGTTTTAAAATTAAAGGATGTATTATATATATCTGAAATTGTTAAAATCATGGTAATTAGACAGTTAAATTGTAAATCCTCTAAATTGTTTCAAGAAAAATGCTAGATTTTCCTTTTTTTTAAAAAAAATAAATAAAAAAAAGGCAAAAAGCGTTTCAAAATTGTTTTGCTTATTTAGAATTCCATTAGCTTTCTAGCTAAGATTCACAAGAGCGTTGAAGTATTTTCTAGTAATTTTTGAATTTATCATCTAACAGATTCGTGATGTATAAATTGAGTACATTTCGTGTTATACGGTCTGCGTACCTACCTATTGTGACAGTGCACCTATATTCGACATGAAACCGTATCATGTTAGAATTTATGCAAATAAAATGATTCGGAAAACTGCATTAAACTAGCAATACTGTCAGGTTTCAAGTCAATCTGAACGAGTCCAAGTGTTCGTTGATCGTATCGTCTGTCGTTAGTAATCAGATTTTGTAGGGCATGTGTTTAAAACAGTCGGAACCGCGTATCTTGATAGCGAAATCGTAACATTAGTAAGCCCTTTAACTCCAGGTTCACGTAAGTTTGGTATGCTTTCTATTGATCGAGAATATGCAAATATGATCGCGATGAAATAAATAAGCGTATGATTCTCTAAGAATTTTCTATAATAAATTTAAAGACGAAGATTTCTATTATGGGTAACCTCTCCGTCGAATACAGGTAGGAACTAAATTTTTGCGGGTTCCTTAAATCGACAGTGATGTCGAACTTCCGTTCCTGAACAAAAATTGAGCTTTAATCATAAACTGAACGAACATTCGAGCCGTTTACATCTTTATTTATACACTACAGAGCGGTGCTAGAAATTCAAAAATCTTCAGTACATACAATGTCATATTTAGGAGTCTGTAGATACGTATTTCTTAGGCGGGTGGTAAAATACTTGTTAATTACTTCATGTAAAGACGGCAGATATCGCAAAGGCATGTTCTTTTACTATCTGACACGTTGTTTTTTATAATTACATTTAATTATGTTTTTATATTTTATTTATTCTTCTATTTTTATGAAGTGTAACGAGCCGCGCTGTCGCCACGTTACAAGGTGCATTTTTTTATTATATATGTAATAATATAAGAGTAATTTACATAAATCTTGGGCGACCACGTGAATAGATTTTTGTTGTAATTTTATAAAGTACGCAAGATTCCAAGTGAGGACTGTAATGAAATGGTGAACTTATACAGTGTATCGTAGCAAAGCGAATATTCAAGAATTATTGAGCTATGTAGGCTTGAAGCTAATCTTGGTGTTTCCGAGCCTTGGCGACAAGAAGTCGCGGATTTGGGATTTGCCAGAACACACACTCTGCTCCCTAGGGATAGGCGGTCAACAAGGTTTAAACCCACCGGGCGGGAAATGCCAGAGTCGTCCCCGAACTTAGCCGAATATGTCCGACCTCTGTTCGATACGTTGGCCAAATCACATATCGAGGATATCACGTGACATTAGGTGCCGACCTGAAGATCCAATCAAAATGAGCGTATAACTCAAAATCCTGGAAATTTTTGTTGTATGTGAGCTTCGAGACTGCAAATGGGTGGAGCAAGAAGTTTCCTCGTGGACCGAAGAGCGAGGAGCTGGACATTCGAACTTCGATCGCACCAGTCTGAGGTTGACTTGGAAAGCCGACTTCTTTCGCTAACTGCAGCTTGCCTTGCTGGAGCGAGCGTATCACCGCAACACAGCCGGTAATGCGATGATGCGCATTGCCAGACCAGAGATGCCTATAGCCGACTTGTGAGATAATCTCACATATCGTGGGTCCGCTACACTCATCACAGACATCAGACGCAGAACTACAATGGTAATTGATTACGACCAAGCCATGTGATTGTGCATTCCGTGAAACAGAACCCGTAAGCGACTTTGAGAGGATAGGTCCATGTTCTCACTTTGTAATTGTAAAAACCCCTGAGCTAGCGGCATAATTTGCCAGAACTAGTTATTTTCGAATGATATATTGTTCATTCTGGCGCCCATGATTTTCCTTTTTAACTGTAAAGTCACAGTATCATGATACCTTTGTCTGAGGTAATCATAACTTGTATTTTTATTGTTTCCATTTGTCATTGTTTCTTGCATTTTGATTCTGAGATATATTTAAAAGTAAATATACAATTGTTTGCTTGCTCATGACGGCTAATTGTAACTCTGAGCGTTGCTTTTATGATTTTGCCAATTTGTGTTAAGGTTAACGGTAAATTCGCTCAGACTTGTAATCGCCAGTGATAAGAAAATAAATGTCATATTGTGACAATTTTTCCTAAATTCCAACTAACGTCGAGATTCTTGCAAAATTAAATAATTTCCACTCCTTCATAAAAAATTAAAATTAAAAATCCACAATTATTAATCATAAAGGTATGAAAGATAATTGTAACGTGGTTTGCCCACCAAGGCATCCACCACATAATGTCGCCCAACGCTGGTGCCAGATGAGACATTACTTCTTAATGTCTGCGAACTTGGTGGCACTAATTCAAATTAATACAATTTGGAGCCCAAATTCAGAAAGTTTCATGGAATGTTGCACATGGTTTTTGGCTGTTTTATTATTCTTGTAGTCAATAGATATTCATACAAGATTTTATTTTGATGTTTCACTTATATTTTAATGCATAAAGTTCCTTTTGTTTCAATGCATAAAATTTATTTTGTTTCAACGCATTAAAAGAAGTTCATTTGTGTAATTCAATTCAGATGCAATACACTTTGTATTGTAACAATTTTGTGATCAGTTTAAAAATTTTAAATGAGTAACGTCAGTGTTGATTTCTTAATCATGGTAGCTGTTAAGAAAATTAAAGACACGCATGTTTTGCCCATGTGTTTGAAAGTAAGTCTGCTTTCATGGTGTTGTGTTGCATGATTCATCGTTGCTTTTCTCTTGCTGTATTTTGGAGGGGTATATGTATTTGTGTATGGAAATTCGCGGTATTTTGTTGTTAGTGAATCTAGATTTATTCATTGCACAATTGCGGTGTAAATTCATTCTTTGTGTGTTCTTATGAAGCTGCGATCCCGTACAGTAAAAGGTTTCGATATGGAAGATCAGTCTGATAGGCAAAAATCTCCCGAAATCATGAACGGTCAGGTTCAGTTAACGGAACATAGCGGAATATTGGCTGCAGGAGAGGGGAACGTAATTTCTGAAGTTCCGACCCACTCATATAGTTCGCAGTCTACTTTGTCACCACAGGAAGAAAATATGGAAAATTTTTCGTTTCCTGTAGGTGAGATGACACAGAATACGCCCGCACATTCAGAACAGACGCAACAAATGACACAAATTCCTGTAGAAGCACCACCCCTCTCATCACAGCAAATGTTCAACATGTTGGTGACTGCAATCGTGCAATCGAGGCAACAACTAAAGCAGGATTTAATCCAACAATCAAGCCAGCAATGATTATTGATACACGTTTTGATTCGCAAGCTGCCATTTCAACAAATTTGGACGGGAAATTATCCACCTTCCATTCGGAGTCACAAAAACACACAGAGGTACCAACTGCTGCGATTACCGATGAATTGATCGAAATTGCACAAGTAGAACCAACCCAAAATACAGACCAACAGCTGGTAAACTGTGAGGAATGCGAGCATTCCACCATTACGTCTGTCGATAGTATGATCGAAGCAGTTCCGGAAATACAAATTTTCAATCGGACACAGCTCGAAGACGTGACAGTGACGCGGCAGATTACTGAGCAGTGTCAGCAAAAGCGTTGATACAGTGCAAAAGTCACTGCAGATCGCAGTTGTGAGAACGGAATGCGTCTGGTCAGACGCGCAGTTCCGGAAAACTTATGTAAAGCGTTTCGGTTTGGTATCCATGGAACAGAAAGGCATGATAGCATATACACCGCCATGATCGAAAAGCAACGGGAAATTTTTCTGTGCCCGTTCAGGTCAAAAGACAAGTATTTTGCTGCAGAAACTAAATTCTGGCGGATCAATGAAATCAGCTGGACGGGAAGAGAGGCGAGAATGTTGTGTAACCCAGGTACCTGGTTGTCAGTTGAGCCCATTAGCAAGGCTAAGGGATCTGCTAGCACAATGCGTCTTCCGAGAATTTTGTCAGGGAGCATAGATGTTGGACTTAGGGTCATCACTGAGTGCCAAACGTTTCACGTCTGGCATCAGCGTGTTATCGCATTCAATAAATATGCGATGAGCGTGTATTCCGAAAGGAATTATGTGATAAAAAGAATCCATGGACGTCTCAAATTCGTCTTGTAGGCATTGTTCAACAAGTTGTGTAGCATGCCAAATACAATGACGAAAAGGCTGACTATGAATTGACCGATTTGGATCATAAAAAAAAAAAAAATTTAAATGTACAGTACACATTCTTTTAGGTTAGACGCCTTACCGAAATTAATCATGCTTGAAAAACGCCGATGCCGGTTTCGCTAGTCTAAACCGTCTGTTTTGCTGGAAAGATTAGATAAACGGAAAATTAAAATTCCAGTTACCAAATTTGCACTTACAGTTAAAGCTACTTAGGATATTTCCATATTCGGAATTTTTAATGCTTATTTCGCTATTCCGAACTTTATATTTTGTCCACGTGAAATATTAATAGTCACTTTTGATTTTCACGCTGTTAAGTGGACGTGATTTGATAAAAATCCTGAAATATTAAATGTTTTCCTGAGCCAGATAAATTGATACGCACTCGCGGTAAATGAAGCGCCATTAGCAACCACAATTTCTTGTCTTCGCAATCACAATGAATCTGACAGCGATACAAACATTGTGATATGCTTTCTAAGATGTATTTTGTGACATAAACGAAAAGGGTTTCAACATTTTGTGATGCATGAGTTCGATGTAACGTTTTACCTTATATCTTTTCTGAGCAGAAGTGTACAGCGAGCGTAATGACGCTTTGTCTGTGTTGACCGAAGATCGCAAGTTATCTCGTCAACGAAATTTACTTCTTGGTTTTTGTTGTATCTGTAAAGGGTGGCTAACGTGCCATAGATAATGCCCTATAGAACACGAAACCTTGCCAGAAAGATTTGTTTAAATTGTGTTGGTCATCACAGAAATTAGGAATCTTAAGTTGAACGATTACAGATATACAGGAGAGTTTTCACAATACCTTGCTGTTATTTTGCTGACGATAGCGCGTGGTCAAAGTGCAATAAGTTAAAGGCGACTGCATTTGTAAAGGCTAAGGGGAAAAACTTTATTTACGGGATATATTCAATAATTCAGCTAACTTTGCAAGTTAAGGTAATTATATTTGATGCTAACTTCAATTGAAAAGGAATTTTGTATATGATAAATGCACAGATGGTGAAGACGTGAACAATAAGATTATTGGTGATATCGACGTTTTTCCTGCTATATTTCTGGCCGTATTTGGTGGCCAGAGTGATCTCGAAGAATTGTTATATGTTGACGTACGGACAAACCGAGATCGGGCCTCATAACGCCCAGAACCTAAAGCCATTCAATACAAAGTAACGGTTTCGAAAGAGCTGGGGACAGCTACCATCGTACAGCTGAGGTCATTAGCGCAGGTAGGCAGCTGAACTCAACCGGCAGGTTCCTAGAATTCTGGCAGGTAGCGCATACCCAAGAATGAATGGGAAAGAAAACAAAAGTTTCACGCCTCGTTCTAGCGGTATTTCGCGTACCCTTACTGTAAATTGTATAGTATTCCGTAAATTAGATTAAAACTATTGTTGGACAGCATACATTTAGCTCAGGATTGTGTGCACTCAACGAAAATAATTTCAAAGATTATATTTGTGCTTTATATAGATTTGTAGTATTCTGCTAGCGTGAAATCTCAAAATTGCTTTGTATTGGCAAATGGAAAACCTGAGAGCGAACCGTTCTGTGCACAAAGCTTACGACCTTTTCATACAAGCTAAAGAAGCATAAGTGTATAAAAGAAAATATTCGCTAACTGGGATGGATTTCGGCATAAAACGTGGAGTATACGGACATGTTAAGAGTATTATAATAACTCCTAAATAAAGAGAAATATTTTATTCTTTGAATGTCGAGATAATCTCGAGTCATCAATAGACCCATTGTGAAGGAATCGTAATGTTACTGAGGAATGATAGTTGCGCTATTCATTATCATTCAATTTTATGTGCGGAATGGTTATATTTCGGGTCCGCTTGTATGCCAAAGATGCTGCAGCGACTTTGGTTGACGATGATGAAAGTTCACGTAATGTGTATAATGTCTCATATGGGAATGGTAAATTTTATAGAAATTCCATTACATATACCCATGAGCAAATACAGTTTCCTTTCGCCATGAAATTCGCAATCACTTCACAGACGGTATATTACAAGTTAGAGATGTCGACCAATGAAAGACTAATTAGGAGACCACCTAACATTCAACGAGTAAGGTTCATAATTTACGTAACACACGAAAACATGCACTTGCATCGTTCATTCCACACCACGTTGAATTATAAGTAAATGCCACGTTATTCAAATCCAAGATTACAGTTGGTGATATTTGACCATGAACACGAACACATCTCTCTGAAATGCTTGTTGAATTCACCGTCGGTCATGACGCAAATCACGTCACCGAATCCGACTAAACTATTCAGTTGTGTTGAGATTAAACCCGCGCAATTTAATGAGATATTTTCCACTCACCTCTGGCATCTATATGGATGTTTGTTGAAGGCAGAATTATTTTTATGCACATGAGTAAAACATCACGCTAAATTGTAAATACAATGTATAGTTCAACCACTTTCTGCATAAGTGTTCTGACAATGTTTTGTTTTATTAATGTGTTTCATTTTATTAATTTAATGATAAGATTTGATACAAGTTATTTTCAAGATTATTATTTAAACATGTATGTAAATAATTTATTTTCATGTATATTTTAGTATTGTGTTTAATTTAACTTTGTATTTGGGAAGGCTACCTGAATTCACGTGCTTCTGTTTGTAAAGAATTGTAAGACGGCCAAAAGGACATATGCTCCCGTTATAAATTCACCTTACAAGGCAGGAATACCGATGGTTTTTGGAATCACGTTTAAAATTTATGTGATTGTAAAAAATGCTTCAGTTTTTGTTGAGTCACAATGGAGGTAGAATTAGGTAGTTAAAAATAAAATTATTCTATCATAATTTCATTTTTCACCAACGGACGGCCATATTGTAACGAGCCGCGCTGTCGCCACGTTACAAGGTGCATTTTTATTATATATGTAATAATATAAGAGTAATTTACATAAATCTTGGGCGACCACGTGAATAGATTTTTGTTGTAATTTTATAAAGTACGCAAGATTCCAAGTGAGGACTGTAATGAAATGGTGAACTTATACAGTGTATCGTAGCAAAGCGAATATTCAAGAATTATTGAGCTATGTAGGCTTGAAGCTAATCTTGGTGTTTCCGAGCCTTGGCGACAAGAAGTCGCGGATTTGGGATTTGCCAGAACACACACTCTGCTCCCTAGGGATAGGCGGTCAACAAGGTTACCCACCGGGCGGGAAATGCCAGAGTCGTCCCCGAACTTAGCCGAATATGTCCGACCTCTGTTCGATACGTTGGCCAAATCACATATCGAGGATATCACGTGACATTAGGTGCCGATCTGAAGATCCAATCAAAATGAGCGTATAACTCAAAATCCTGGAAATTTTTGTTGTATGTGAGCTTCGAGACTGCAATGGGCGGAGCAAGAAGTTTTCCTCGTGGACCGAAGAGCGAGGAGCTGGACATTCGAACTTCGATCGCACCAGTCTGAGGTTGACTTGGAAAGCCGACTTCTTTCGCTAACTGCAGCTTGCCTTGCTGGAGCGAGCGTATCATCGCAACACAGCCGGTAATGCGATGATGCGCATTGCCAGACCAGAGATGCCTATAGCCGACTTGTGAGATAATCTCACATATCGTGGGTCCGCTACACTCATCACAGACATCAGACGCAGAACTACAATGGTAATTGATTACGACCAAGCCATGTGATTGTGCATTCCGTGAAACAGAACCCGTAAGCGACTTTGAGAGGATAGGTCCATGTTCTCACTTTGTAATTGTAAAAACCCCTGAGCTAGCGGCATAATTTGCCAGAACTAGTTATTTTCGAATGATATATTGTTCATTCTGGCGCCCATGATTTTCCTTTTTAACTGTAAAGTCACAGTATCATGATACCTTTGTCTGAGGTAATCATAACTTGTATTTTTATTGTTTCCATTTGTCATTGTTTCTTGCATTTTGATTCTGAGATATATTTAAAAGTAAATATACAATTGTTTGCTTGCTCATGACGGCTAATTGTAACTCTGAGCGTTGCTTTTATGATTTTGCCAATTTGTGTTAAGGTTAACGGTAAATTCGCTCAGACTTGTAATCGCCAGTGATAAGAAAATAAATGTCATATTGTGACAATTTTTCCTAAATTCCAACTAACGTCGAGATTCTTGCAAAATTAAATAATTTCCACTCCTTCATAAAAAATTAAAATTAAAAATCCACAATTATTAATCATAAAGGTATGAAAGATAATTGTAACGTGGTTTGCCCACCAAGGCATCCACCACCATAGAAGGAACTTATAGTTGTTTCTCTGACTATACAGTATCTCCAGGGTCTCACAACTTGTGGGACCCGGATCCTGGGTTTGCACCAATGGGAACCCATCTGGGTCTGGAATTGCTTCTACTTGGATCAAGCCACTTCTGTTAACTTTCCTCTCAATATCCCTTGGTCCTGCAAATACCGAGGTTGCAAAGTCATTTAAATACAGCCTATGTTAACATTCCAATAACAAATGGGTAGCTTTCGACTTTTTAAAAAAAATTTATAGAGGAATGTAGTTACACGGCGGAAATTAAAATCACAACACGCATACATGAGTGGTAGAATTTTAGGAAACTTTTTGTGCTGGTGTACCATGTGATCTAATGTGTCTACTTCCAGTATCCTAAACATGCTCTATTGGGGATCGTGCTGTCCAAATTATGATCGAAACTCCTTCCAAGGCATTTGTGACGATGGCCGCAGTATGAGGACGAGCATTATCTTGTTGGAAAATGCGATTTGGACGATGAACATGAAGGGTATCAAAATAAGATGCAGTACCCCGTCCAGATAGTGGTGGGCTTTCATTGTGCTATCAACAACTGCCGACTCAGTCATGCTGTCGAATCTGATAGCCGCCAAAACATGACACCAGTGGCTGCACTTGCGTGACGTTCTGAAATCACAGTAGGTAAGCCGTTTCTCCACTACGCCTGCGAACATGTCGTCGATTATCACTTTGCCACAGACAGAATTGAGACTCGTCTCTAAACACAAATGTATGCCATTCACATGTCCATTTGTGTTTCGCATTACACCAGGTTAGATGATGCTGGCAATGAAATTAGATTAATGGGACACGTTGCACAGTGGCCAGAGAGTGTGACCCAGCTTCAAGCGATTAGTTTACAATCGTCCGGGGAGGGGAAGGGGGGTGACTAACTGTAACCACTACTTGGATCTGGCCTGCAGTCAATCATCTGCCAGCAACAGCCACCCACACCATTTGGCAGTCTTCGCGTGCTGTTATCCATCTGTATGGACCCATGCCTGCTCTAGGAGTATTAGAGCCTTCTTTCATCATTGTGTAACAAGTCTGTATACTGATATTGCACTACGGCCAATCCTTCGGGAGATTTCACGATATGATGGACCCTTTAAAAACACGTCAATTCTCCGACCTCTCTCACAGTTAGACATTTGGGTGTAGGGAGTTGTCACTCTTCGCTTTGGCATACTTAACCAACAAAAACTTGTAGACAATAAAGTGTCATATTACACGTTAAAAAAATTATTTAAAAAAATTGAAAGTTATATAATAAATGGCACCGTAATTCTCATATTATTACATATAAAACTTTCATTTTTTAACCATTTAATACTCTTAATGCGGGGATACTTGGGGCCAAATTTCATTCATTTATCACAACAGCGTCTGGGTGTTGTGATTTTAATTTGCGCCAATTTGTGTGTCAGTTGCTAAGTGTAAAAGGTTGAGCTCTACTTTGCTAATACTGGCTTGTACCGTCACCGCAACGACAGTCGGCCGAGTGACGGCTCGCCCCCTCGCGTCCACACTTTTCCATAGCTCACCTGCGTTCCTACCCTGTCTTTAGTCTCATTTAACGTTTTCAAGTGATTGTTTCAGGGAATAAGTGTTGGGGATGACAGGTAGGTCTGATACCTTACTTTATTATACTGTACTTTATTTTGCACAGTTTTGGTACGAAAGTACATAAAAATACTTTTTTATCTTACTCACGTAATCACCTAACTGGTTGATATTTTATGTACAAAAATAGTAACCCAACACACCCAGCGCAGTATTAACAAATCATCACCACACTGTACCGGAATGAAAGATTCTCGCGTGTTTCAACCCAGTCACAAGGAAATGTCAACCACTTTGTACTTGACGTGTTTGTTTTGTTTGAGGTTCTTTTCAATTCTCTCAGTATTTTTGTTAGTAACGAACGAGATTATAATTTATTTTAATTTAAATATAGATCGTAAAGATTTTTTATAGTAAAAATAATAATTCCATGTTATCTCAAAGTTCTAGTCACAGAGTTTCTAATTGGGAAACTCGAAGTGCACTATATAGTAGTCACCAAACTTGAAAAGGAGACCTACAGATTAACGTGAAATTCGAATCACACAGCGTCCTAGAATCTTCGCATTAACAGATAAAAGCTTTGCCAGATGTAAATGTCAATTTTAAGGCTCGTAAAAATTACAGTCGAGGCCGGGATTTGAACCGCGACGTTCAGTACCCAAATCGCACGCAATCATTTCAGTCACCAGTCCGAATGTAGGTGTAATGAAAAATAAGTTTGCAAACATGATAAAATGAACATTTTTTCTATATCATCTATTTTTGCTATCAGAAAACTCGAATCCACTTTTATGTGTTTGAATACATATTGTTCATTACTTCTAGATTTTTCTGGCGTCTGGTTCCGGCGTGCGATTCAGGTGTGGAAGGTCCCCGTTGCAAATGAAAATCTCGGCTGAAATTTTTGTGGGTCTTAAAATTGATCTTCAGCTCTGGCAAAGCTTTGATTTTTTAATGCGAAGATGCTAGGACTCTTCCTAATTTTTACGAACATCTGATGAACATGGATGTTTTAAAGCAAACATAACATGAAAACAACATTTGGTCGTAAGGTAATGGAAATTTCCGAACTCTCTCTATGCTCTTCTCCACATCCAGCAGGCCGACACTGGTCCGCACCTCCCAAACATAAACCAAATCAATGATAGCCGGGTTATGGCCAAGTGTCGGCAGGGCCCGCTCTAGCGGTATTGCCGCCCCGGACAAATAGACAAATTGCCGCCCCTTAAGATTATGTAGAATTATATATTTTTTAAAAATTATTCGAATAAATATTTAATTTTAATAAAATCATATATTCATAAATAAACTTATTGAATTTTGATCTAGCGGCACAAAATAGAGAAATTAATTATGCAATATCTTTACATAGCCACAAATTAACCATATTTTTACGTTTGTAAATGCTATTACAGATGGATATTATCACACAAACAATCTAAATGCCATTATTTTGAAAATAAAACGAGATTACATCAAATACGCTAAAATCACAAAAAAAACTTTTTTTTTTCTTACTTTCAGGTTCCGAATTTTTTATTACATCTTAAAATTTACTTCATCAGCAATTTCATACTCAATTGCCAAAATGGCTAAATCATTAAATTATCAATTTCTTGGTTTTCGTAAATGCTTAGCAAGGCGTCGTATACATCTCCCAAATGAAATTTTTAAGGTTTTAATGCCTTTATCCTCTCCATCCTACTCTCCCATCTAGTGTCACTCCATGTTTTCAAAGTTGAACCCTGAACATGTTTTAAAAGTATTGCCCATCGAAAAGTAGATGCCAAAAAGAATTAATATATTTTTTGGACCATGATGAAGAAATTAGCGGCTTCCAAGGATGCTTTTGCCATTAATAACAAGATTGAGAGTATGGTTAGTACACGGAACATTGAATGCTCGCGAATTATATTGTTTAATTCCTGCTTTATTGCGCCCCTTATTGAACCCGTTGTCAGTCCCTGTCCTCTGATATCCTGCAAATTTAAACACAAGTCATTAAGTTCTCCAACTATAATGTCAGACATTTGTTTTCCTCTGAATCTTTCGACTGGTAAGAAGCCTTAAAAGCTTTCGTTAATTTTAATCTCAACATCAGGATTAAATTTATTGGTTGAAACATATCTGATTAGAAGAGTAATTTGCTGTATCTTACTAAAGTCAGGAGTACAGTTTAAAATTATGGAAAAATATTATAATTTTTTTTATTTCATTAATAACATGAGACTTTACTCTTTGATGCAGCAGATCTACTATCCCGGTTTGTATATTTTCCACAAGATATTGAGCTTTAGTCTCTACTTTTTAGAACACTCAACGGACGTGCTCTTCCATAATGGGATCGTATTCCGACTAGGGATTGCAATCCAGCAAAGCGGATCCCGCAATCCCGCATAATTAGACAGTCTGGCGGATCCCGCACAAAATTAAGCGGATCCGCAATCCGCAAAATCCGGCGGAAACGCGTGTCAGTCTGCGTGACTCGCTGCCGCACTCGGTCTCTGTCGGATATTTTGCACTGTTTGCCTGTACCCTTCCAGTTGGCATTTGATTCATGTGAACAAGCGTTTGTTTTTGTCAACTTTCGTCATTGGTAAGTAAATAAATACACTTTTACGTATTCATCAAAACTTACGTTTGTTTCGAGTACACATTTCTGTAATTTGAGTTATGGTGCGTATTTAGTACGATTTTCTAACTATATAATTATTTTTTAAATGTCACACACGTTATCTGAACTGCACGGTTACAGCTTTTTATTCACGGTTTCATTATTCCCATTTTCTGTATTTGCAGATAAAGTAATTGTGACAATTTCATAATTTGCAGCTGAAAATTTGATTATTCGTTGATATGAAACTAATGTTATCGTAATTTTAACGATCGCGTACCTATTTATTTAACAGCTATCAAAAGGAAATTGTATATCCTTTGACTTATTGTTGTTTTGGCCGCTGCCTCAATGCGTTTCTTTGACGAAAGCCGCCTGCTTACATGTGCCGCTCAGGCTATCGATTAATACCTCTTCACCTTGTTATTATTTCGACTAAAGGTAAAAAAAGTTATAATGAAGTTTTCACGGGTGTATCGACGAATTGTGTTGTAGGAACACCATACTTCGACGGCTGCCTCCGTCGTCTTCCTCACGTGTGTAATTTCGTGTGTTTGCAATGAAATCCGGAGATACAACCTATGAGGACTTCACTGCAATCATTCGCCGAGAAAGTCTCCTTTCTTACTAAAAAATAATAATTTCCACTCTAAAAACGTCGTTACGCCACATAAATAAATCTGAAATATTTGACAGTTTATGTGTTGGTGAGTAGTTTCTTTTAATAACATTCAATCAACTGTAATATCAATCAAGGAATCAGGAGATATAATAATGAATAACGCAAAAAAGGCCAAGTCTCGTGCTTGTGCAGTGACAAAAAGTTATGAGATCTTGTTCTGAGCCAAGTCTATACTTTACAGAGTATATTCACTTCACTTTGTGAAATGGAATGCTTTTCTCGGTGTTATGGAACGTTTATTTAGATTAAAAAAAAAAAAAAAAGGTCTGGTAACTTGGACACTAAGCAAACCATATTATTAAACTTATGTGAAATATTGTAAGGCACATAATATGACCTAAGACTCAATATTTTCCATTTTTATTATTTATTTAAAAATTGGTTTAGATTAAAAAACAAAAATGTAAAACCTCGAAATCCGCGCGGATCCCGCGGGGTTGAAAACACTGCGGGATTGCAATCCTTAATTCCGACAGTAACTCAACTATTTTTAAGAATTTTACCGTTATTATGCTCAAACAACTTGTCGCTTGTAACCTTGAAAAAACAGTCAACTTTTACCAAGCATTTTGGTAATTGCAACGATTCTTAGAAGCACCTCATTCCAATGATTTATTTCGGCATTAATAACTCTTTGAGTGGCAGCATCTACAATTTTACAACAATTTAATCTTTTTTGCCTGAATATGATTTTTCGAAATTTCATGCTCTTTTAAAGTTTCGTCGAGGTGCTTCCAATTTTTAAAATCCTCCTTTGAGAGAGAACTAACAAAAACAACTGAAAATTTTGTAACAGAAGCAGTAAACGCAATATTTGCCTGCGTTGCTGAAAATTCGTGCATAATATTTTGTGCTAAAACGTCGATTTGTGTCATTGGAAGGAAATGTGTGATTATGCAATAGTTTAGATGGACCTTGCCTTACTAAAAGCTTCTTACGGCATCTCATAAAATTCTTGGCCACAAAGTTTTAGAACGCCTTCTGTGAGTCTCACGTTGGTGTCAGTTCCAGTTGGTTTACAAACTTCGTTCATTTGTTCGCTATTATTCTCTGACGATTCTATACGGTACTTCATTTGTATCCCGACCTGATATTGGATTCTAAGATTTGTTTTGGTAAAACCCTGAATACAGTAAATTTTTTTAACGCGCCAGATTGATTCTGCCTTTACGCTTCCTTTCCCAACCTTATTTTTTTGTACTGGTAACCAGATAGTTTTCTTTGACCGTCAGACATTTTGAAAGAGGCATGCACGTAACTCAAACAATGTACACTATAAAATAATATAAAAAGTAAAAATTTATCCTTGCTCTAAATAAGCTTAAACCATAACTAAGGTAGATTATTCTCAGTCGATATAAAAAAAATATTTATGCACAACATAAAATATTTTCCATACCCTGTGAACATAAAGAAAGTCTAGTGTTACTACACAGTCAAAGCTTATTCGCGGATGATACTATCCGTAAATTTGCTGCAAATACAGAAATCGTGTATACAGAATGGCAATTTCTAAGGCTTGAACGGAATAGGTTCCAAGTTCACAAAAAAAAAAAAAATGATGTTGTGGACTGATTGTCGCGCAATGCACTTATTAACCAACTGACAAAGTTATTCACATTCACTAAAATAGTTAATGAATTTCTTTTGTTGAGACGATTTACAAATGCAGCAATTAGAGTATCTGTAAACCACATTCGTATATATAATAAACATCATGGATTATTATATGTTAGCAGTTAGCATTCGAAATTAAATGTACTAATGGTATGTGAAGTAACTAATCGGTAATCAGCAGATGGTAATATTATTTATTTATTAATGATTGTAACTACTGTCCCACACCCACTAAACTACAGTATTTTCACAAGCGATCAAAGCTAGCGTATGTGGTTCAAGTTTACGTCGCGATACACGACGATGATAATTTAGGATAAAATTGATTGTATCAATGCGCGTGTGAGGCTTTGAATTTGTAGCGCCAATATTAGCGGAGATTGTGGTTAGGTTGAGATTCAGCCTGGACCAATATGAAAACTGAACCTTTTTGTCACAGCCAATGGCACGAGGAATTTAGTTATTTAAACAAAAATTCATGACCACTATGTCACGTTGTGATGTCATGTATCGCGACGTAAACTACTCCCGCGTATGAAATTTAACCCAACCAAAACACTTACACTGCCTGTATCTAATTTGTACAACAAATCTGTGAGGCTCGGATTACGAGAAGAAATTATTATGCAAATTATTCCAATTCGATTTCCAATAACTAAGATCCATATTGATTTGGTTCATCAATTCAATAAAATAAATACTCAGCATCTCCCGCCGAGCACTATCGATTCCATGTATTAGAGCCTAGCTGCAATTGCGAAAAACACTCCTTTTCACCGCGTCTGTAACTTGTGGGCAGTATAACGTCGGAATCAGTGCAGGTAGCCGAGGGCAGGTGTAACAGCCCCCACCTACTGGGCTTCTGTTGTGTGCTTTTGTCGTTGTGCGCCTATGTCGTATATCCAACTAAATAACAGTTTAATCATAGATGTACTTACCTTTAGAAATTATGAAATCCTGAAGTAAATTTTATGAACTACCACTTATCACTAATAACGTAATAGTAAGACTAATGCTGTTGTGTAATGAAACCACTTTTGTAATTAGCAATAATAAGCAAATTGAGACAACAACGCGTTCTACTCGCGTGCTAAGGCCCAATTCACACAGAAGACGTGGCGCGGACTTCGGGCTGAGACATGCGCGGACGCGGCGCATTTTGAAGTTGCTCCTATGGCGGAATTCACACAGAGGCGGCGAGGCAACGACGCGCCCCTTTGAGGTCCGCGCCCCGTCTCTTCGAAGTCTCTAGGGGCGCACCCAAATGGCTAAGAACTGTAAGTTTTTAACGAACGAAAAAATCGGTATGTGGATTTTTTTTATTAATTGGGTATTTAACCCATTAATATTATTAATATTTTTCTCACACTTACAGCCGAAATGGCGCCCCTAAATTTTAGCGCCCGGGCAAATGCCCGGTTTGCCCCCCCCCCCCCCCCTAGAGCGGGCCCTGGTGTCGGATGAGACACCGTGTCATTTGGACAGACTTCCATCGAGTGAGTGCCAACATTAAGAAACCTGTCGGTGCGGTGACGGTGCGGAACAGTATCGGGCAAGTGAGGCCCGATCTTCAGAGAAATTAAAATTAATCTAAAACCACTTTAGATGACCGAGAGTGCCATATTGACTATTGAACATGAAGTAACTCATATTGTCAATTTTGAAAATGTGATTTACGAATTTGCAGCTGTTAAAACTAGAAAGAGGAGATTGTGAAAGCAGTTGTTTTTAGGTTTGTTTTATATCTTTTAAATGTTGTTAATATTATAATTTTATTAACTATTATTTCAAAATAATAATAAATTTTTATTTAATTATGTTTTATTAATATCATATTTTACACTTACAAGATATATTTTACTTATTTGAATTTAAGTTTTCAAGGGGTGACACCATCGATATCCGACCCGGGTGTCACCCACGCTAGCTACGCCTGACTACCAGCACTCTCTTCATCCCTGCCCTGTCTTCCAAAGACTCCTAGTACAGCTCCTTTATCATTGACTTATTGTGTTATGCTGTAAATTTTCATAAACAAATCTTACCATTCTCATTTGCACACTAAACGCGGATCCCGTACTACACCCACATTTACTAATTCCCTTACTTTCCTGCCGCATCCTTGATTATCCTAGATAGTGTTGCAAACTGAAAAAAAAAAAATTTTTCTTCAGCTTTGTGAAAAAAAAATGAAAAAAAACTTAGCACCCGTTTTTTTTTTTCTAAATTTTGTTTTTTTTTTTTTTCTAAATTTTTTTTTCTTCAGAAAACAATATATTTGATAAATTATAGTTTTATTTAAGGAACTTCCATTTTACAAGTGTGTGTTTAAGTCTTACTGAATCATACACAGACGGAAAAAAAAATCCCAACACCAAGAAAGACTTGTGTTAGATAAACGAAATTTGGTAGGCGTGTTTATACATCTGAAAGATGACATCGATTCAAATTTCACGCTTCGCGCATAAGTGTGGCGCTAGTAGCGCTACTCAGAGCTTTGCAAATCAGGTTTGCTTTAAATACGCGCTGTAAAGTTTGTGAACGTTATTTACCGCTGAGATTTGACATAGTGAGTTGATGTGTTAGCCAAGAATGCCTTTAAGAAGACGAAGAAGCCATTATCAGCAGCTCACCGAGTTTGAACGAGGTCGTGTAATAGGGCTACGAGAAGGTTGGATTTTCTTTCCGCGATATTGCAGAAAGACTTGGCCGGAATGTATCCACTGTGCATGATTGTTGGTGCAGTGGTCAAGGGATGGTACTGCCTCAAGAACCGGGTTCCGGGAGGCCACGTGGCACTACTGAGAGGGAAGACCGCCGTATTCGGCGTACAGCTGTGGCGCATCGTAATGCGTCTGCGGCAGAAATTCGAGCTGCAGTTGGTACCACAGTGACACAACGAACTGTTAGAAATCGGTTACTTCAAGGACAGCTCCGAGCCAGGCGCCCTGTAGCGTGCATTCCACTGGCTACAAGCCATCGCCGTTTGCGACTCCAGTTGTGTCAAGCCAGAGCTCATTGGGGACGGAGTGGAGATCTGTTGTGTTTTCTGATGAAAGCAGGTTCTGCCTTGGTGCCAGTGATGGCCGAGTGTGGTCAGAAGGAGGCCAGGGGAACGCCTGCAACCAAACTGTCTGCGGCCTAGACACACTGGACCTACACCTGGAGTCATGGTCTGGGGAGCAATTTCCTATGACAGCAGGAGCACTCTTGTGGTTATACCAAACACACTGACTGCAAATTTGTACGTCAGTCTGGTAATTCAACCTGTAGTGCTGCCATTCATGAACAGCATTCAAGGGGGAGTTTTTCAACAGGATAACGCTCGCCCTCATACCGCTGTTGTCTCGCAACGTGCTCTACAGAGTGTCGACATGTTACCTTGGCCTGCGAGATCACCAGATCTGTCTCCAATTGAACACGTATGGGATATCATTGGACGACAACTCCAGCATCATCCACAGCCAGCACTGACCGTCCCAGTATTGACAGCACAAGTACAACAAGCATGGAACTCCATACCACAAAGTGACATTCGAAACCTGTATGACACAATGCATTCACGTTTGCAGGCTTGCATTCAAAATTCTGGAGGTTACACCGGCTATTAATTTAACAGTATTTCACATTTGAAATGCATTTTCTTGAGCTTAAATTAACCTGTGATCTTGAAATTTAATCAATTAAACATGTTAACTTGACAAATGCATTGTCCAAATTTCATTACTCTACAATAATTTTTTCTTGGTGTTGGGATTTTTTTTTCCGTCTGTGTATAATGTCTCACATAATGATTCATAAGTGTATCTATATACGTAACATAATTTTATTCATCCTCTGTCAGTACCATATTCACTAGTATCAGCACTACCAACACTAGTTCGATCGGTTCGGAATTTTCTGTCTCTTCTTCTGTCTCCTCTAGATCCATAACTTCAGAAATAGTTAAATTTTCTTTTACTGGTTGTTCTTGTATTGTACGCAAAAGATTTTGAGATTGCAATTTTAAATTGTGAGCAAAGTACACACTATGCATAAAGACTGCGCCGATAGTTCTGTATTACGGTTTTTTAAGTTTGAATTAAAATCTATTATCAAACAAAATAGGAGCTTTACTTCTTTTCAATCGTTTGTTTACACCAACGGTTGCAAGGAAACGATTCATAATTAGGGACCGTGTACAAACTACGTGGGTGGTCCAGAGGGAGGAGGGGTTAGCTGGAAGGCTCACGCTGGGCTACGGGGGGGGGGGGGGGGGTTTCTGAGCCAGGCCACGTAATTTTCCTTTTGTAACATTTTTCACAGTTAAAATGAGGAACTGAACTCACAACAGCATGTGAGTATTTATTTCCCTCAGTTAATTATATCCGTATGTAATTTACAATAGTTTGACAAGAGAAAACAGTAAAAAATGTCTTCTGGAATCAAAACGGAAGAAAGTTACGTGAGCGGAAGGGGGGAGGGGGGGGAGGCAAAAGCTACGTAGGGCTACGTGGGGTTCACAGGAGGCCAAAATGGAGCAATGTGGTTTATGCACGCTCCCTTACTGACAATTTAATGAGTCATTACCACTATACTCTGAGAGTTAACAAGTATACGAATATAAGGAAAGCCCAATAAGTAATAAAAAGAGGCAAAAAACCGTGGATAAATTTTAAATTCCTAATTTTTTTAAAAGATCTGTAGGTAATTTTGTAGGGCTGGCAGCACTATTTCAAATAGCAAGTATCAATCCAAACAATGGGGAATGGGGATTCCTTCTCGCGCAACCTAGTCTCTTCGGGAAATCCCCGTTCATAAAGAAAATTTCAGTCAATTTTGCCAATATTTTCGTAAATTTTTTTCCTACTGAACTAGAAAAATATAATAGATTTTAAACTAAGATAAGTACTTAGAATAAACTCTATAACAGTCATTTTAAGCGATAACTGCCTTAAAAATTTGAGATTTAGTAGTTGTGAAAAAAGAAAAACGTGTTCCAGAAAAAAAAAAACATGTTTTTTTTCAAAGTTTTTTTTCATGTTTTTTTTCAAGCCAGAAAAAAAACCGTTTTTTTACAACACTAATCCTAGACAAAAATGAAAGATCTTGAAACCTATCCCTACCACCTTCACAACAATATGTACTATAACATGTTATACATCTTCAACAAATCATTCCAATTCCACCCAATAATCATAAAAAAACACTATGTTTTTCTTCGTGCTGTAATGAATTAATAAGTACAGTGTTATTAGGTACAAGGGCGTATCCAGGATCAGAGCCAGAGGGGGGCAAGATTTGAGCTGGGGGGGAGGGGGACAACTCATATTGGTTTCGAGGAAATGGGGTGGGGCACTGAAACATGACGATTTCTTACAAAATGAAACTCAAACCTATTGTGGAAACTTTTTTATTATTGGTTAATATAGTAATCCAACCACTTAATCTAAGTAGTAAATTAAAATCGTAACTCAGTTATAGTTGATGTAAACATCAATCGTCTCGGATTCTTAGAAAAATTTTCAATATCTTTGTTTCTCAATATCTCACGGTGTTCTTTCACGAAATTTCGTTGCACATTCATCAGGCATAATACAGTCAATCTTTCCTCTCACAAAGTGATGCTACTTCACTCGTCGAAGCGTACTGAAGGCAAATTAATTTTTCTTCTAGAGGGGGGGGGGGAGCAGCAGCCCCCCCCCCTGCCCCTCGCTGGATACGCTCATGATTAGGCACCAAGTGTTCACACGGTATGTGTGAATGTTGGCGGTGCGGCATGTCAAACAGACAGTTACGCGTTACTCAACAAAGCGTCCAGATTTACACGTCCAGTGGGTGGCTGAACTTTCTACCTGTCTTGGACATTCAGTGGATTTATTGCCCACCATAAATAACAAAGGTTCACCTTCTATTTGGGCACGCTTCGGGAAGACCCGCCGAATGCCATTAGCTGGTGACAACGACCGAAAATGCGTGAGCTCCATCGCAACTAAATAAATTAATTAAATACAGCAAAACATAAGCCTATACTAACCTGAATAGCAAAACATAAGCCTATACTAACCTGAAATAAGCCATCACTGTGAAATGCATTCATTGGTTTTTTCGCTTGATCCGGTTACAGACAAAAATTTCAAAATTTTTACCCGGTGGCTCCCAGCACCATAACGCCAGCAGGGACACCGCTGAGCCTCTCGGAAACCTTGGAAAAATGAGACGACTGGGACGTCTCCCCAAGTCACCACCATACTTGCTGACGAAGGTCGTCCGAGGGAATGCAGAACAGCGCTTCATCGCTGAACCCACTACGACGCCATTATACTGTTCACACTACCCGGATGATTATCGTTGGCGAATATGACGGCGAGCGGGGGAAGGTCCAATCCTTCCAATGTTTTGGAGACGCGCAACAGTGTTACTACTATCATCATAGTGTGGAGTGCCATCAGGTTTGACTTCAGGTCACAGCTTTATGACAACCTATCCAACCGAATCAGAATCACGCCAGATAGGAGGATCGAAATCATACTGATAATTGGGTTCATACCGCCAAGTTCTTTGTAAATTTGATTAGATTTTACAATCTATGAAATAATATCAAATAACCTATCAAACTGTGAAGTTTCATTTCGTTTCTTTCACCTTTTTTTATCAGGTTGTGTATTTCATTTGCTTGTATCATTTTTTATTATGTATTGTTTCCTATCGGTACTGCTATGTATACTTAATTCTCACACTATGTACTTTCAGTGACATGAGGGACTATCTTCTAGCACTTCTGTTGCTCCTGCTCACATTGCTGTGCCCAACCCTATGTCAAGATTGCATGACACCCGGTCTGCCAGTAAGTAAAACTTGTTTCTTTCGTTACTTCATGGATTTTCATTTGAAAGTCCTCTCTTGATGATTTTGTAGAATATGATGATATTATCACCTCATCATTGGAACAGTGCATCCTTGTTTGTGATTTTTAAGAGATAATTTTTAAAAAAATCTTCACCATAATGGCTAGTTTGTTTTAGAAATTCAGTGAAATCTAGACTATAGATTGCTTTAATGTAGTATTTAGTCCTGGTGTGGAAAAGCTTATACACTAACAGTTAATTCACAGGATACTTGCTGGGAATGGTGGCGTTACTCGAAATCCATTCAGGGGATTAAGCATATGTTTCAACCCGCTGAATTTACGAGTAGTGGGAAGGCGAATGGGGCGTCTTATAACTGTGGGACACTGCTTCTCCTTGATTCTGTAATGCTGTCTTGCTACGAGCGTCTTCTCTTAAACTCATGGCCTAATCAGGAAAAGTAAATCGTACATCCCAAGGAATGTGATTGTGTCAGTATTTTTGGATTACAAGGGTGTATTGCTTCTTGATTTCGAGAAAAGATTAAACCATCACAGCTGCATACTATTCAAACCTTGTGAGTTATTCATCTTGTCCGGTCCTCTCCTATTTCAAAATCTTAAAAAGTTTCTCCCTGGCATCCATTTCAAGTCAGATGACATTTTAGTTTTGTCACCACAGTTTTGACTCCCTCGAGAAATCCTTTTATTGAGATTTATAGAAACATGAAAACGTAAAAGAAATGTGTAGAGTTCATAGGGTGCTATGTTTAAAAAAAAAAAAAATAAAGAAAAAAACAGTAGTGTGTTTCTTACTAGAATTCCCATCTTGACTGTCGGGTTAGCTACCGATTTTGTCCAGCTGATCGAGTCATTTGCGTAGCTTTCCACTGATTTCTTGATAATACCTAATCGATGTCTGTTGGTTATCTCCAGATATCATTCTTACTGTAAATTTGAAATCTTGAACATATCGAACGTTCTAATTGTTATTTACTTCGGCAGTATTAGAACTGTTGGTTTTGGAACATTAGGCGTAAGCACATAGTACTTTCCATATCCTGTAGTATACTATTCTTCTATGCAGCCCATAAAACTGTGCAAGCACACAAATCTCTTACAATTATGTAAAGGACACATCTTTTATTTCAATTCAATAATACCTGATGAAAGTTTAAAATTTTAATGCAACTAATGGGTGGTTTTACAATTTTTATAAAGATTCGTAGTTTTCAAATCTCATTTCTAGATGCTGGTTCAAGTTTCACTTTCTGTATATTTTATGAGCTAATTGATATTTGCTAGTCACTAATTCCTCTTTCCCATTTTACAAGACTAGATTTAGAGGAACAATCAAATCAGCTGCTTTTTGAGGATAGTAAGGATCTTTATCGCTAGAACTTGATGTTACATACCTGCTAATTCATAACGAAGGATCATTTGACGCAGCACTTTTTTTTATTAAATGGAGTAATTGTTTCTATTAACTTAAGTAGTAATGTAGTCGAGGCAAGAATGTATTCCTATAATTTCTTAATCTAATTTTTCCAGTGTTCTGATGATTATTCCTGTTGTGGGGTTGTTGCATCTCAGGAACATGTGTACAGGGTAAGTACGGAACTCTTTGTATATCTGAAAAATAAATTTTCACTAATTTATCAGAATGAATGTTCATCCCTATTCTCCTATGTGTAATACTGAAGCGCTAAAGAATTCTGTCATTATTTTTCTTAGAATAAAAAAATAATAATAAGAAACTCTATAAAGGCAGTGATTCTTCTGTAACAGAATACAGATTACAAAACAATAAGTCTATTCTTGCGCACTGGTAGAAGCAGTTGCGGATCCAGGGAGGGAGGGGGGGGGGAGGCTAGAGGGCTGAAGCTCCCCCCAAAAGGATTTAGGTCCACTCCTGACATCGGTAATTTTTTAGATTTGGAGACCTTTTTTTTTTAGCTCTACTGTTTTTTAAGGGTGGCATGACTATAAAGCCTACCCTTACCCGATACCCGACTCAAGCCCCACCCTCCCCAAACGAAATCCGCTCAAGCTTCCCCCCAAACCAAAATCCGCTCAAGCCCCCCTAAATCAAAATCCTATATCCGGTAGAAGAATATCTTTTCAAGCATCAATATTAGCAGAGGTTGTGGTAATACACCCTTGATCGTAATGACAGCTGTTATTCTGTTATTCAGCACAAGAATTGCAGAATTTATTTTTAATTTACGTTGCGCCTTGTTTCTGACGACATTACTTCATGCAGACGAATGTATCCCTCTCTGCGTAGCCTGGTCCATAGTTACGAGGTTTGATCAAGCCAAAAGCGATTTGCGGGATACTGATCGCAGTATGTCGTCTTAGATGGTGAAGCTTCTATTAATTACTGTACAAATTCCACCTGGTATCCAGCTGGGAACTATAGAAGGATCAATTTTTTAAATTAATTTTCATAAACGATTATAACGACAATGTTAATAGTAGTTTGAGATTATTTGCTGATGATTTCGTTTTCCACAGTGAAGTAAAGAATTGTGCCGATTTTTCAAAAATTCAGTGCAATATGGAGGCTACGAAGTGATACAATCAATGGCTAAATGGGAAAACAAGGTAATAAACATAACGAACAAAAATAAACCCGTTGTGCGTTAGTACAACGTCGTTTGCTCAATTCTTGATGAGGTTGAATCCTTCAAGTATTTGAGCATAACTGTACAAAGCAACATAGGGGGGGATCAGATCATAAGCGTACAGCGTCTCTGCTTGCATTAAACAATAAACAGCACCATCTGGATCAGCGTGGTACAATGGGCCCATGTTCAAATCCAGGGTCCAGTTGTCCTAATGTGCTTTGCAGGTTCCGCTATCTCTAGGCCAACGTTTCTCAATCTGTGGGCCGCAGGCAGAATATTGAAACTGAATTAAAGATATCATAAAAATAATAATTAATAAAAATTGTTCAAAAAAATGGTAAGCCTAGGATATGGTTGCATTGTTACTGTAATACAACTTTCCCCCGGACTGCAAAAATCCAGGGCCCCTTCTTCACATTTGCCACGGGCCCCGCGCTGTCTTAATCCGGCCCTGCTGTAATAAAATACGTTTGCGGCTGGCATTAAAGAAAGCGCCGTTCCTTTAAGGATTAAGTTAATGGCCGTTTTATACAACCTTATCGGAATTTTAGTCTTAATGTGGTTGGTGCCTGCGGATCACAATAGTTGGTTAATAATACACACACCGGCAAAAAATTAGGAACATATAAGTTAGAGCTCCGCAGAATTATTTATGACATTTTAATGGTCCTCGGGTCGAAAACGGTTGAGAAATACCGGTCTAGGAGAATGCTGGGACAGTCCCAATCTCCGTTTCATAATTTCATAAACCACAAAAGTGAAAAAAAAATACACCTATCACATAGATCACAAGTTACACTTTTCACAGATGGCAACTCAATCACATCAGAATTACGACAGGCCTAGCAAGCTGTCAATAGATGGAACCTTGTGTTGAAAATAAGCAGTGACTGCAAGAGTATGTGCCAAATGACTCGTAAAAGTGAAAACGATGACAATGTAGCATTAAACAGATAAAAGGAAGGGGAAAAAAGACCATGACCACAAACTGACACTCGATTTCAGACACAAGGGTGAAGGAAGATTCTCTTTTTTGGGTAAGTGTGTCAGGGATTGAAATAAGTTACCAAGAGAAATGATGAATACTGTATCAAAAACGTTGAAAGAATTTAGAACTAAAATTTGCAGAGGGCAAATGTAGGTGAGTGCAAGAAAGGGGGAAGATTGGTGTGTAGGGAAACTGCCACCGGAGCGTGCGCTCCATCGCAATTTAATTAAATATTATATTATTATAAAAAACTGTGGTTACTATTTGAGACAAAATATCTTCATAACGTACCAGACTCGTATTTCATATTTAATGCTATAAAGTTGCCCATTAACAACTACTAAGATAATTTAGGAAAGAGAGAGAAAAAAATCACTGAATAATATAGCAAGGGCGTATCCAGAACTAGGGGGGGAGGGAACATCTGAATTAGGCGGGGGGGGGGGGGTTAACTCGTATTTTTTTCGAGGAAGTGGGGTGGGAGACTGAAAAATATCGACTTCTTACAAAATAAAACTCAAACCTATTGAGGAATCTATTTTTATTATTGATTAACATAGTAATCCAAGGACCCACTATGAGGTTAATCAAGATCGTAACTCAATTATAGTTTTTTATGTAAACATTAATCGTCTCGGATTCTTAGAAAATGTTTTCAATAACGTTGTTTTTCAATATCTCATGGTGTTCTTTCACGAAATTTCGATGCACACTCATCAGGCATAATCCAGTCAATCTTTCCTCACCCATATTGCTCCTGAGCCAGTTCTTAACTCCTGGAAGCGTACTGAAGGTAACTTGATCTTGCCCCTCGCTGGATACACCCATGTAATATAGTAATTTTATTATTAACTTTAATTGGGATGAAGCGCACGCTCCGGTGGAAAATTTACTGTCAACTAATTTTCCTTTTTTAATTATATTTTTTAATTACCTTATACAATTTGAGTTTAAATTCCTTCCTCATCTACTTTTGTGATTTACAAGTTTTAGTTTTAATTTGCTTTAGCATTTGTTATAAACCTTTCTTCAGCAAGAGAATTTGGAATGCATAGGAAACGAGGCATAGATTAGCTTCTGAATCCAACCCTATGCATTCTTTGTTCTCTTGCTGATAAGGATTTTATATCCGAAAGTTACATTATTGTTCTGTGTATGCATTTTTTGCTGTCTCTGTGCAACCCTGCTGTCACCTGTGATAAGTGCTGGTTCCACGTTCCTTATTTAAAATAATATTTTAATTAGGTTACAAATATCATATTAGGAAAAGTAAATTGCAAGTAGAGGCAACAAACTGACCTCTGAACACAGTATAATAGCATTCGTTTTAAGCACATTTTTACTAGATTATTTATTTCTAACATATTCCTCACCTCATGTTTAACCTGATTTTTATTCTCTTTTTTTTTTTGCAGCAAGGGCCCCCTGTTACATTTCACGCGATGATTTGTGCCTGTATCACTATTGCCCTGGTGGTTTTGAATGCTACATGTATCAGCCTTATGCATCGGTTGCTCCATATCCTGATTGTAGACCTGTTAGAAGTAAAAGCAAAGATGTCTATTCTTGATTGTTAATTTTCTCATGTTGTAAATAAAATACTTATTTTGTTTAACTAATTAAATATTAATTACTGGGAAATGCCCCTTTCTTAGTATCTAAAATTGATATCAGGCAGAAATATTGATGGGTGAGTACTCAATAAGTGTATAAACATGACGGTGGTAGGTATTGTGCTTGACTGTTTATTGACGAAAAGGTACACTGAAAACTGACGGTATGTTCGTTTCTCTACTCTGATGCAAGTACATTGTTTCAAAGTTTGGTTGGCACAAATGTTGATGTTACAAAGAGTTAATTAAACAAGAATGAAGCAAATAAGAAATAAATGATGATAACAAATGATTTAAATAATGAAGTTACTATTAAAGGTAGTTCACTTTTAGTCTCTGTTCTGTATGATGGATCATCCATTTAAAATTTTTAAAGATTTTTAAAGACCAGATCAGACTTAGGAATCTATAGTTGCAGGTCTGAACTATGAGATTTTAGACTAATATCAAAAAGACTAGTGGTGAATGCTGTCAGAGACATGCAGTATAGATGATCAAATAATGGTGAGCACTTTTTTGACAGTTTACTGCCACTGTTCAGTGCTTGTACAAAATATTCACAGCCTCTAGGATTAATTGAATTCATTATATCGATTTTATGGAAATTTTACTTCAATACTTATAATGTTCTTAGAACCTATATTACCTATGTTACTACTTTCAATTTGTCTGGTAATGATTGTCTACTGCTAATAATGTGTCTGCAACAAATACTTTGCATGTAGGAAGAGAAACACTGTTCCTCACTTATTTGCTCCACTCCTAGTTTAAAGATATCCTTATTAAGGACTCTTTAATAATTTAAATTATAGTTGCCTTTCTCTTGTGACCAGTATGTGCCAAACATACATCACAGTTACCCTAAGAAGAGTCTGCATTTAGCATACACATTATTCTATCGAAGTTATAGTAATAATATTTAATTAAATTGCAATGGAGCACACGCTCCGGTGGCAATTTCCCTACACACTCATCTTCCTCCTTTCCTGTACCTGCCTACATTTGCCCTCTGCAAATTTTAACTTTAAATTCTTTCAACATTTTTGGTAAATTATTCATCATTTCCCTTAGTAACTTATTCCAATTCCTGACACCCTTACATAAAAAAAGAAAACCTTCCTACACCCATTTGCCTGAAATCAAGAGCCAGCTTGTGGTCATGGTCATCTTTTACCTTCGATGCATTCCTTTTCATTATTACACCAATATCTTTCCATGCCTTATCACCAATATTGCCTTGTACACTCCCATGATCCTCTTCACGCTCCTCCTGCCTTGCAATGAATCCTATTTCAGGTCTTCTATCATATCTGTTACCGATAGCATTCTGTGATAATTTCCGGAAACAAATCTAGCAGCACTTTTTTGCAACCTCTCCAACTCGTGTATTTGATACTCAAAATGTGGGTCCCATACTACGCAACCATACTCAAGCAATGGTCTGACCAAAGTTCTGTAACCCAATTACTTTACTTCTCTAGTACATCCCCCAATACCAAATGCTACTGCCTCGCGCCTTCTGGGGGGGCGGGGGCCTCACGCCTTCTTGGGGGGGGGGGGGACTCGCAACCTCCTAGGGGAGACCGCGCCTAGGAGTCTGTATCTGCCTTCTCCCGTCAGACTTAGATGTGTAACCCTTTTGTCACATTTATCCCGAGCTGTCTTAATCCAGCCCTGACATCCCCTCATCACTCTCTCTAACAAGTGCAGAATTTTGAAACCTGTCCAATGCGTCTTGCCCAGTTAAGCTTGTCATCAAATGTAATGCCTAAATATTTACAATTGAAGTCTTCAACAAGCAACTCTTTCCCCACCTTATAATCATAATCAACCTTTAGTTTGTTATGTGTTAATCTATTAAGCTGACTCTTCTTTGCATTTATCTTCCTCCCACGTTTACTAACCCAACTAGATATACTGTTCAGATCATACTGTAGTCTTCTACCGTTTTAATCCTTTCATATAGCATTATGTCATCTGCGAACAATATAATTTCTGATAGTGAACCATCAACACAACTATTCGTTAGAATAATGAATAGCAATGGTCCCAATATGCTACCCCGTGGCACTTCCATTTTTACTTCTACTTGTTTTGATACTGCATTTCCTACTCTAACTTTCTGTTTTCTACCTTTTAAAATTTCTTCTACCCAGCAAATCACTTTCTCATCCGTTCCAATAGTTTTTACCTTCTTTACTACCATTTTATGGCTCACTTTCTCAAAAGCCTTTGAAAGATCTAATGCTACACAATCAATTTGGCCTCCCTTGTCCATTTCATCTGAAGTATCTTGTATACATCCCACCAACTGAGATTCGCATGAATATCTTTGCCTAAAGCCATGTTGTCTACTTGAAAACCTCTTACACTCCTCACATACATGTCTGATGTGGTTGCCTATCAATCTCTCCGTTAATTTATCTACCATTGATGTCAACCTGATTGGCCTATAATTGTTTACTCCATTTCTCAATTTATGTATCACATTACATGGGTATACAGTCCATTTTCAGTCATTGGTGGCCTGTATCCTGTCATCCTAAAATTAATTGAGCCACTATTTAGAAGGGTGATAGAAATTAATTGAGTTATTATAGATCTATTGGTCTCACCTTTGTGCATAATCCTAGAATTAGTGCTAGAGTAACAAAGGTTTTAGAAAAAATAAATATAAATAAAAGAAATTTGGTTTTAGGTAAGGATTATCAACTGTCCGTGGAAAGTTAGAATTTGTTGAAACATTACTTGAAACCCTTGACGGAAATAACTGTTCAAATCTTCAGCACCAGTGTATATGGGTTTTTCAGAAGCTTTTGTACAGTTGACCCCATCATATCGCTGGACAAAATCAGAGCTTATGGCGTCAGAGGAATAACTTAGGTCTATTAAAATCATATTTGAATAGTAGCTGGCAACAAACAGAAATTCTTTTCAAAAAAGTTATGGAGTAATGTACACAATTCGAATGAAATTGATGCTGTATAAAAAATAAAACGTACCACAAGGATCTATACTTGCTCCCTCGCTTTTTTTCCCATTCTTACGGCTTTACGCCTTGTCTATGTCGAGGTCATTAGAGGCGGGATGAGGCTGGGGACAAGGAACAGGAAGGGATTCAGCCATGGCCTTTTGAGGGAAGTATCCCAGCATTCGCCTGGAGTGATTTTTGTTAACCATGAAAGATCCTGATCTGGATGTCCGGACGGGGATTCGAACCGGCGTCCTCCCTAATGTGAGGCCAGACCGTTAACCGCTCACCCACCACGCTCAGTCCCTGCTGTTCATCCTCTAGGTAAAATATATGCTACAGCAGGATAATTGCTCTATTTTTTTGTGTGCTGATAATAGTATGCAAAATATAATTGTTCCCATTAATCAGTATTTCATATAGAACAACTTTTGTGTAAATACTTCCAAAATTGACTACATATTATTTAAGAAACTGCTCAAATTTGAAGAAGGTACATGCCTTATTTGTGGTGCTGCAGGTAACGTCTGCTAACGCATTAGGTTTTACAGAAGATACTAACCTATCATGGAAGTTACACAGTACCGGCTAGCCACGGGTCTCTCGGGCTTTTGATGACCCTGCACCTAGTTATTTGGGAGCGTTCCCCTCAGGCCAGATGAGTGACCCCCCCTTTTTTTTAGCTCTACCACTGCCCCGGACGGCGACACGAAAGATCTGTTCTTCACATTTGCTACGGGCCCCGCGCTGTTTTAATCCGCCTCTTACCTATTGGTAAACGTGCAAAAATATAAATAAAAATTCCTTCATATTAAAAGGAATATCTCCGTAGCTTATAAATAAGTTTATTTTTAGCTAACAGTATAAATGGTTTCATACAATATCGCTTATCATATGGTATTGAAATATGGGAAGCAGTCACACATGACTATTTATATAGCCTATTTAATGTGCAAAAAAAAGAATACTGTACTTATATTCATATTTGGTTTAAGACAGAGATAGAATCGTGTAGACCCACTATACAGCAAAATAAAATTTTAACACTGTGCACTACATTTTTAAAGTTGTAGTTCATATAAAACTGTAAAAACCTGCAGCATTCACAACCATGGAACAAGAGATCAAGACAATTTTTTCAAAGTAAGGGTAAAAAAATAATTTGCAGAACAATATCCATTGCAAGACTCACGATAAAAAAGGTTGCATTAACTCTCATGATATTGAAATATTTAATTTAATGGTGACGGAGTGCACGGTCCGATGGCAATTTCCCTACACACCCATTTTTTCCCGTTTCCCGTAGCCACGTACTTTTGCCCCCTTCAAATTTCAAATTTAAATTGTTTCAACGTTTTTAGTAAATATTCATCAACTCCACTTACACTTCTTTTGATATAAAAAAAAAAGACTACAGCCTTTAGAACTGACCTGTCACATAGTGAAATTAGGGTATTAAAATTCATGGACTTAAAACACATTAATAATGTAATATTTAATTAAAATTGCAATGGAGCGCACGCTCCGGTGACAATTTCCCTACAAACCCATCTTCTCCCTTTCCTGTACCCACCTACAGTGGCGGATGGAGGATTTTGGTTTTGGGGACTAGGATTTGGTTTGGGGGGGGGGGCCTGACTCGGGCGAGGAGTGGGAATTTTAACTTTAAATTCTTTCAACGCGCATTTTCACTGTTGAAGTCTGTTAGGAGTTATGCCAGGCGACCGAAAATAAAACAAGATAGTTGTTTGCATATATTACTTTAAAATTCGTGGAATATGGAGGAGGATTTTGAAGCAAATGTCTCATTCCATGATATACCATAGCTATAAATATAGCTATGGTATACATATATATATATGATATATATATACAAGTGTCATAATAACAAGCTTCTTATCAGCATAAAGTGATTCTTGGATGTTTGTTATCAAAATAATTGTATTTGTTTGAAACAAACTTTTTTTTTTTTTTTTTATTTTAGCTGTACACTTTTTCCCCGGACGCCAAAATCAAGGGCCTCTTCTTCACATTTGCTACGGGCCCCGCGCTGTTTCAATCCGGCCCTGACTCTGTAGTTTATGAGGTGGAGACTGGAGACCGTCAGGCATTCGCCATAGCGATTGCAGAAAACTGCTTACATACAGCAATCAGGGTGGCCTGTATGAGAAGACCAGGAGTTGCAATTTCCCAAACCAGTGGGCAGCTCCTTATAGCGCACTTTATTATTATACGGCCTCCTCACCTTTTAGCGGTCCAATTCTCTCTTCTCCTGTGCAGGGTCCCATTTAGAAATTGTGGGGCCTAGGCTACACCTATGGTGTGGATTCTTTAGAAACTGTAGACCCCTAAGTCAGCACTGCCATTTCTACGGATTTATCCGTAGATCTACGGATTTTAATGAAAAGTTAGGATTCTCGGATTTTGTTCAAATATCTACGGATTTTTGATACTTTTATAATTTGTCGATATTTCCTTATATTGGTGTTTTGTTAAAATATGAGCACATAGTGTTAATACATTACAGAATCGTCAGTAAGTGTGAATCGTTTCCTTGAAACGCTCGTGTGAACCAACGATTGAAATAAAACTCATATTTTTTTTGGCTACAGATTTTATAGATCTTAAAAGACTGTAATAGAAAATTAACGAAGCAATCTTTATATACGGTGACTTGCTCACTGGCACGGCTTACAAAGAAGTGGCTTCCGAGAAGGCTTAATCAATATCCGAGAATTAAAGGGGTCGCAATTTTTAACATTTACTATTACAAAACATATGCTAAATTTAATGTCAACAAAAAAAATGTATGGCTGCTAAAAAAAAAAGACAGAAAGAGTAGGTCAGCAGCAGCGGTGATAAAAGTGACTATGTATTACTTTTAATGTAGAATATTATTTTTGTATTTTTAAATACCTGGAAATAAAAAGTACTCTTAATTTTGACTCTCTCTTCGATAATTATTGTTTCAGTCTTTCAGTTAGCCAGTCTCCGGATTTTTGTACCCAATCTAAGGAAATTTAGAGGCCATCTACGATTATTCAAAGCCAAGTGTCTGGCAGCACTGCCCTAGACTATAACCGCGGTGCGGGCCATCTATATATATATATTGTACTGACACAGTACATACGTGTGAAGTTGTAGCAACCTATGTTTGCCAACGGATTTGTGAGGCTGCAGCTAGATGCAGGCAAGTAGCTGTCGCCCACAGGAATGTGGCAACCCCTCGTATTTCCCCGAATCCGCTGGACCGCTAAGCGGATGGGGTGGGGACTCGCTTGGAGGCCACAGAGGTGTGCACCTCGTGGCGGTACGCGGCCGGACGTTGGAATATAAGACGCGAGTGAAAGTGTGAGTTCGCGCTTCTGCTGGAAGAGCCTTCCAGTCCGTATCTCCAGGGAGCAGGTTCGACGCCAGACTGCGTCCTAGCTGCTTGAGGGGTCACTCTACGTCTGTGCTGCGTCGAACGTGAGGCGAGCGACGCCACCCATGAGCTGATGAGACCACTTCCCGCAGTCGTGTCGCAAGAAGCGCCACCACAAACCTGACCGCAGCTGTCATCACAAGAAGCCCGCAGCTGCCGTCGCAGGAGAAACCATACGGTATTGCGTGTATTGCGTGCGTCCACCTACCGCGTCCACTAGCCCAGTAACGACCCTGATGAACAACAATATATGCCGGACAGTTTATAATAAGAAATCACATCTCTGAATCACGTTTAATTAATTAATCAATCCATGTACGTATTCCAATAAATAAAATTAACTATCTTTTCCTGGTGCCGCAATCAGCGTGACACTTCATTTGCCCACTTTCCCCGGAAAATTTAAAAATTTACGTCTATAAAATTTTTAAATTTCTTATTTCACAGTCACTGAACATATTTTCACCACTTTGGACTTGCCTTCACGTTCACACAATGGATCTCGCATCAACATCTCTGAATTACGTAACTTAATCTACTATTTACAATCTTAGAGCAACTCGTGAAGTGTGCCATCTCACATCCCCATTAACATTTTGAATTTTGAAATTAATTATAGCTCGTGCCTTGTTGCAAATCTGCTATCACAGAAGGTGATATTAAATTGACTGGGTTGGGCAAGATGATCTAATTTCAGTCCAGCACCCTGTGAGTCGCCAGTATCAGTGGCTCAGATTCACACACTCAATTACTCATACTAATTCTACTGTTAGTCTACAAAATAATTAGAGAACTTGTTAAAGGAATTTATCTATGCTACTTACTCATGCACTAGTGTAATTCTATTTCTACAGGATAATAATTATTTACAGGATGTGGATCAGTTAGGTTTGACTTCAACACCGTTGGAATGGCAACATGATACATCTAGTATGGTTCCTTATTCCTCGTCTATCGATGAAACTGATAGCATGGTGCAAAGTTGGAAGCATGTAATTTTTATTTCTATCTCCGTTATCGATAGTTAACATTTCAAGCCACCTTGGGGCATAAAACGAGGTATTGGGAAAGAATGTCTTGAGTCGACGGTTAGCTATGAGGGTTTCCTTAACTATCATTTTAATAGCGGCTCCATTTCGCTCTGACACATTTTGTAGAAACTTTTACTCTCACGGGAGCATTTTTCTTTCACCTGTCCGCCATTTCAACGAAACTTACGCAGCTAGGCCAGATTCTATCAGTAATCTATTTCCAGGAATTCTTATGGACTTATTTTGCCATTTACTGTTAGTCCCGGTGGCACTGTAAGCTGAAGTTTGACTGAGGGTACTAGTGTAGTTTGCCCTGCAATCCTGCGGAACCTTTTCGATGATACATAGTTTAATTCAAGCAGAAACCTCTCTGCAGCTAACGCATCTCTCAAATGTCGACCAAAACCTTCCGTTTAACCACTCAATGCAAAAATATTCGTGTGACTTCAGACACAAACAACACACCTGGCTTCTCGCTTTTAACATATTAAGTGTTCTCATTCTGATGTTACCATTAAAATGTTATATTAATTTTGATTGAAGTTATCCTTCTGACGAGGTTACATTACAAGATTTACCGTACCACATCTCTAAGTAAGATAGCATTAACAAAATATATTATATGTACAGAATGTGGTTTTGAAACACAAACTCACGTGACCTATACATTCCGTCTTCATTTCATACGAACCAAAGTCTCATTTTAACTTTTAGCAGTTGTTTTCATCTTCCCGGAATATCTTAACTACAGATTCTTTTGATATATTCTCACAGATTACGATTGTGGTAATCTTGCAATAATTTCCGTGCAAACAATGGAAATATTTGAGCTTTCCTTTCAGTTCACAATGGTACCTCATGTATACAAATGAGAGGCCACATTTCACCATGGGACGAATGTTTCGATATGCAATAGGAATCCCTGAACATTGATAATATTTATTATAAATGTCACACTCGACTGAACACACATTCGCGCGGCAGCCTAAGTTCGGAATGGAATTTATCCATCCACGAGCAGGAGTGATTTTCCGCTGCTTGTATGAAATGATCAAATCAGCTGATAGCTGCTCTGTCTCGATCTGCAAAATGTAATACCAATCTCTCCTTTCCCAACCAAAAACTGACGTCCCAAATCGTTGACGGCTTATTGTCCGACGAGGTTTGGAGGTTGCTGCTAGTGGGGTTTGATTCTGATTATGATCAGAGAAAACTGCGTAGGAAGTTCTATGATTAGAACCTCTCTTACTTTCAGCGCATGCATAAATGTCAGTTTTAACTTCAGGGGTGTTCTGGCCACCTGTTTTTACTTTATCAAGAGCCTCAATTGTGACTGGAATGGAAATTTCTAATTTCTCGTGTTCACCTACCAAAACCTTCTCTGACAAATTAGCTTCATTGTTTTCCGCCTCCGATTCCAGTGTAAGGATTGTGTGTTGTGATTGTCTAATTTCTTTCTTAATTGATTCAGTGCAACTACCAGTTTCTTGCGTAATGATTTTGCGGAGCTCAGTTTGTGTCTCTGTGAGCTTGCTGTTCAATTCCTCCCCTTGAGATCGCACTGTTAAATTTAACTCTTTTAAGAAAGCCATTACCATCCCCAAATTTGGTTGTTTATAGGGTTGGCACTGTCCTCACGAACACGCGTGTGATCGGAAGGCAGCGGAGATGCTATGCTCTTTCGATTTTTGAAACTATTTGATAGAATTAGTGGTTCCATTCCTGCACTTTTTTAAGACACAACAATGTTAACAAGTGCCACCACCAATTGTGGATCCACTTCATAACCACATGAACAAAATACATTATGCAAATGATTTCCAAAACAAATACAACACAGAGATTACCACTGAACTAATCAGCAACAGAAACAACGACGAGAATGAACTTCCCTGCAAAACAAAGCATCACCATATTCTACCACACGCATTAAACCATATTCTGAAACAATCAAGACATATATGCATTCATTCTGCCATCGATACATGACGATGTAACTAGATCTGCCATCTGAAATTATTAAAATTAACGGGTTCTTCACCAAAAGTAATTTTTGGGATCAAATTTTGAAAACTTCAATTATTCTTACCGTGCCATAATTATTAAATCTCAGCTGTAGTGCTTTAATTATTAATTATCGTTAATTATTAATTATCGGGCCCCACGTTAGCGCCAAATGAAGTGTCACGCTGATTGCGGCACCAGGAAAAGATAGTTAATTTTATTTATTGGATCACGTACATGGATTGATTAATTAATTAAACGTGATTCAGAGATGTGATTTCTTATTATAAACTGTCCGGCATATATTGTTGTTCATCAGGGTCGTTACTGGGCTAGTGGACGCGGTAGGTGGACGCACGCAATACACACAATACCGTTGGTTTCTCCTGCGACGGATGGCTGCGGGCTTCTTGTGATGACAGCTGCGGTCAGGTTTGTGGTGGCGCTTCTTGCGACACGACTACGGGAAGTGGTCTCATCAGCTCATGGGTGGCGTCGCTCGCCTCACGTTCGACGCAGCACAGACGTAGAGTGACCCCTCAAGCAGCTAGGACGCAGTCTGGCGTCGAACCTGCTCCCTGGAGATACGAACTGGAAGGCTCTTCCAGCAGAAGCGCGAACTCACACTTTCACTCGCGTCTTATATTCCAACGTCCGGCCGCGTACCGCCACGAGGTGCACACCTCTGTGGCCTCCAAGCGAGTGTCCCCACCCCATCCGCTTAGCGGTCCAGCGGATTCGGGGAAATACGAGGGGTTGCCACATTCCTGTGGGCTACAGCTACCTGCCTGCATCTAGCTGCAGCCTCACAAATCCGTTGGCAAACATAGGTTGCTACAACTTCACACGTATGCACTGTGTCAGTACAAAATATATATATATATGTGTGTGTGTGTGTGTGTGTGTAATAAAATAAACAATATATATTGCTAATTATTAAATTAATAAACCTCTTAATGCAAAATGTTTAATGATGTAATGATAGTAAAATTATACGAGGATAACTTACTGAAGAATAGAAAGTTTGAAACGTGCTTTCTGTATTATTTTCGAGAATGAAATAAACATGGTTATCATGTAATGCTCACACGTTCATTTTTTTGTCTGATGATCGATAGATAAAGTGCTGCCTATTGTGTTGTTGCAACTTAACAACCTCAGCAAAAACCTACTGAATTGCAAACTCAAAAGTTTTAACAACAATATGAAACAGTAGGCCTAGGCTTACGTATTAAAATAAAACATGATTAAGATCACCAAAGCACGCAATAAAGATAGATTAAAAACACTTTATTGATTATTAACACACGGATGTCAACAGGAAGACAGTGACTAATATATTTTTGCATGTGGTACGGGCCCGTAGTCTGCAGGCTAGGTAGCCTAAACTTAAATGCGGCCATGCTTCTGTGCTTCTTCTGCTTTTGTTTGCTCTCAAAAATCAAGGTCTACAAGAATAAATTTACGTTAAGAAATTAAATTTATTGTTCTTTGTAGTAAAAATAAAACAAAATCTTATTCTTTTTTATCATGATTTTATAAGCACCATTTATAGTAAAAAGCTAATTAAAATAAACTAGGTGAAAATATAGGCTAGTAATAATTTTTCTGATCTGCAGGCTGTGAAAGTATCTGTTACATCATTGTATTGAAAAATACTATTTATACTTAGTAGGGCATTATGACAAGCAGAAAGTGCGCAAAGTTTACCTTATATTTTTAATGAATTATTTTGCTGTGTTCATTTGTTAAACTGTACTATAGTAGTCTTCGATGGACTTCTCTCCTCTCTTATGCACCATACAAGTGGGTGTAGTTTGACAACAGTCAGAAGTGGGCATTTCTCTTAGTATTATGATATATTGTTGTATCTGGGGTAAATATATCCTCTGGTGTAAAATTATGTAGAGGTGGTTGTATCTATCATTGCCAGCCATGGAGGAAAGAAATATATGGAGACGAAATACCGCTTATTCTGCGACGCTGCCTCTAAACTCTCGTCTGATACTGCACATTAGGGGTGTTACGAATATTCGCATCCGCATCCGCAAATTCGGAATATTCGCATTAATTCAGACATCTGCATCCGCATTCACATCCGCATCAATCAATGCGGAGTTTTTACGGATGCAGATTCACATCAGCAAGTAACTACATGTAAAGAAAGTGGGCGGAGCCAGAGTGGCAGGTGCTTCGCGTTTGTTTTGGTAATTGCTAACTTCATTCGGTAACTGACGAGTAGGAAGGCGCACACTTGTAACAAGATCCTACAGGTTTTGTTTGTTGTCAATAAATTATAGTTACAGTGAGTGTTTACTGTGTACTTCATAGTTTTTTGCGTGTTTAATGAATATTTTGATATAAATATTAAGTGAAATGTCACCACCAATAAAAAGCAGTATCTGGACTTATTTTACAATAGACAAAAATGATCCGGAGAAGTCGGAGTGTAAGATATGTAATAAAAGTTACTCGCGGAAGGGACGCACTACTACTTCTTTGAAAAATCACCTGAAATCAATACACCCGGAGGAGTTTTGTTTATTCCAAAGTGCGAATAAAGAAAAGGAATTGAAGAAAAAAAATGATGAAGCAGGTATGTATGTTTTACAAACTTAGTTACGGTTAGGTAAATTGATTTAATTTCATTAATAATTTACTGTTTTCATTTCAAATCATGATCATTATTCTTGGTGCTAAAAGGGCCAATATCTATAAACCTTCCTTACATTATTATATTGTAGGGTGACTAAAATATATTGTTGTTATTGGTCACATGATTTTATGTTACTTTCTATATTAAATTTAAAATAAAAAATGGTACTATTGAAAATATTCACTTCTTAAGCTTTTTTAGCACTAACAAGAATCCAAAGTTAGTTCCAAATTATGTTTAAAATTAAATGCTTAAGTCTTGTTTCAATTCTAACTTTATTGTTAGCAAATTATAGCCCTTTTAACACTTAATTATTTGAAAGCGCACACCACATTGGCCTTTTTTATTTTTAAAAATTTCAATTATAATGCGTATTATTTACTTTTAGTTTTTTTTTACATCGAATTTTGATAAGTACACTTATTTTTTTATTTAGTAGATGGTTTGTGTATATTATGTTGTATTTTTTTACAGGTACAATTGTGACTCCGTTGCAACAAGCCAAGAAACAGCTTTCGTTAGAGGAAGTACTACAAAAAGAAAAGAAGTGGGATACTAACTATCCTAATTTCACAAAAAAGATTGACAAACTCATTGGCGAAATGATAGCACTTCAAAATTTACCTTTTAACTTTGTGGAGGGACTTGGATTTCGTCGTCTCATACAAGAGTTAGCACCGAAATATAATTTTAGAGGACGAATTTTTTTTACTGATTTCGTGTGCAATGAGCTATACATAAAACTTGCTGGAAAAGTTAAAGAACTAATTGAAGAATATGATTACATGTCGTTCACTACTGATATTTGGACAGATCCCAGCTCAGGTATTTTTTTGCTTAGCCTAACTTGCCACGGTGTATCAGAAAACTTTGAACGATCGTCAATTGTGTTAAAATGCAAGACTTTTGACGACTGTCATACTGGTGATATCATTGAATAAAAATTTAACACAATGCTTGCTGAATGGAATATTTCAAATGAAAAAGTTCATTGCATGATACGAGATGAAGGCTCTAACATGAAAAGAGGAATGCGATTAGCATTGCTAAATGATTTAGATTGTACCGTTCATAAGTTTCAAATATTTATTCGGCATGGTTTACGATCGCAGGAAAGCACAGAAGACGTCAAACAAAAATGTAAGAAAATTACTACTCATTTTAACCATTCAACCATTGCTCAAAAGCAACTTGAAAAAATTCAGGACAGACTTAATCAACCGCATCTTAAAGTATTCAAGGATTGTGTGACGCGCTGGAACAGCACGTTCTACATGTTTGAGCGTTTTTTGAAGATAAAAGATGCATTAAGTCTTTATGCCAATGACAATAACATTGAATCAATTTTTCCTGAAGAGTGGAAAATAATAGAATGCTCTCTTGAAGTACTGAAACCGTTTGAAGAAGCCACTCGTGAAATGAGCAGTTCTCAGGCACTCATATCATGTGTGATTCTTATCATACAAATGCTTTTGAAAAAACTTGACGACTATTTAACAAAACCACGAGAAAGTGATGCTATTCGGTTGGCAGTCTCTAATCTGAAATCACAATTTTCAGCGAAATTTTCTTCTTTGGAAGATAACAACTTATATGCAATTTCCACATAATAGTATTTAGATCCTCGCTATAAGCATAAATTTTTCAAACCAGTCACCGAAGAAAAAAAAAAAAAAAGATGAAATAATAAAGATGGTAAATGACCATGTCGTCACTGCTTCTCCTATGTCGCCAGCGGAAAAACCAAAAAGAATGAGAATGGGAGACCGAGCGGGGTGGTGTAACCGTTAGCGTTCTCGCCTCGCATTCGGGAGGACGGCGGTTCGAATCCCCGTCCGGGCATCCAGATTTGGGTTTTCCATGGTTTCCCCAAATCACTCCAGGCAAATGCCGGGATGCTTCCTTCAAAAGGCCATGGCCGAATTCCTTCCCATTCCTTGCCCCCATCCTTGCCACCCATCCATTCCCGTCTCTAAAGACCTCGATGTTAAAAAGAGACGCAAAGCAGTTAAAAAAAAAAGAAAAAAAAAAGAATGGGAGACTCTCTCGATCCTGACCCAGGAACTTCCAGTATGGATAAGAAGACTTGCTTAAAAAGCGATCTTGTCATGATGTTAGATTCATCGAGCGAAGATGAAGGTGAAGGAGAACCGGACAAAGTAGCCCCGATACTCTTCTCCGCAAAGAATTAGTTGGATTTAGATGAAAATCCACTTAATTGGTGGAAAGTTAACCGTTGTGAATTTAAAATTCTCTCCAAATTAGCATGCAGATATTTATCACCTCCACCAGCCAGTGTTCCCAGCGAACAACTATTTAGTGGAGCAGGGTTAATATATAATCCACTAAGAAACAGGTTGGAAGCTGAGAAGGCTGCAATATTGTTATTTATTAAATATAATTCACCAATTTTTAAGTTTAATTATTAAACAAAGATTTTTTATTATGAAACTCGAAGTTTAAAATTCTGTTGTGTCATAAGTAAAACTAAAAACTTGTGTAATTTTGTTCTAAAATATGATTAAATAAATAAAAAGTTAAAAATTGATTTTCAGTTATTTATGCAGTTAAAATTTAAATAATTATCCTTTTAAAATCCCAAAATCCGCATCCGCATCGAATCCGCATCCACGGATGTGAACTTCTAATAATCCGCATCCGCATCTGCATCCGCGGATGTCTAAATTTTTGTATCCGTAACAACCCTGCTGCACATGCGCGGCGGCGGCGGCAGCCATATTACGTATCATTGCTATGTTCACATTGTATTTGATGCTGTGATTATTTCATTTTCTAATATGTCTAAGTTTTTTATAATGCCATCTTGTGCTGCATATGGTTGTACAAATAGGCCTTTCGTAAGTAAGTTGCATTGTAATTATTGTTCTTGAAGTGTGCAGTGGGTATTGGCAAGTTTGGTGCCTGTATATAAATATTTAGTCATAGTTCTCAATAGGATGACTTTGTTCTCAAATTTTTGTTGGTGCAGTGTAGAAAATCAGCATACTTTGCTATTTTGCACATAATAGACTAGCATTGCATTACTTTTTAACGAGTGTTGAAAATGAGATTTAAAGGGTTGATTTTTACATCGTGATTCAGTGAATTTAGTATTGCGCTTTATTTCGTCACGTTGCAGTTTATACTGACAGTGCGTGATGAAATTAAATGTATTAAATTATGCTATGCAATCTAGGAATCTTGATGAAGCAAACGATGTTGTTACTAAAGGCAGTTTGCGATTCAAATACGCGTGTGTGGGTGTGTCTACGTAGTTTGATTCTGTAGCGGCAATTTAGTGGAGATTGTGGTTAGGCCTAAATGCAGAATTGTTTTGTTGCTGCATAAGGGACAAAGAATTTATCTATTATTGTTAGTAATTTCATCAGAACCATGTTAGTGACAGATGTAAACTACTTCCAGCAATTCCCAATTAAGCTTACGATGTATGGTAACAAGATAAATTTACTGACGTTGCTGGCGAATTTATGTAGGCCACCAACAGTAACATATCTTTTGCGGGCATTTCTATCATTACCGTGGCGCCACAATGAATTCTTTTGTATATTAATGAAAGTAAAGAATATATATATATATTATTTTTTTTTGATATCTCGCTTAGTTCTCTATATATCGAGTGTCAAACATAGTGTTGTAAAAAAACGGTTTTTTTTCTGGCTTGAAAAAAAACATGAAAAAAAACTTTGAAAAAAAACATGTTTTTTTTTCAGGAACACGTTTTTTTTCACAACTACTAAATCTCAAATTTGTAAGGCAGTTATCGTTTAAAATGACTGTTTTAGAGTTTATTCTAAGTACTTATCTTAGTTTAAAATCTACTATATTTTTCTGGTTCAGTAGGAAAAAAAAATTGAAATATTGACTAAATTGACTGAAATTTTCTTTAAGAACGGGGATTTCCCGAAGAGACTAGGTTGCGCGAGAAGGAATCCCCATTCCCCATTGTTTGGATTGATACTTGCTATTTGAAATAGTGCTGCCAGCCCTAAAAAATTAACTATAGATCTTTGAAAAAATTAGGAATTTAAAATTTATCCACGGTTTTTTGCCTTATTGGACTTTCTTTATATTCGTATACTTGTTAACTCTCAGAGTATAGTGGTACTGACTCATTAAATTGTCAGTAAGGGAGCGTGCATAAACCACATAGCTTCATTTTGGCCTCCTGTGAACCCCCACGTAGCCCTACGTGGCTTTTGCCTCCCCCCCCCGTTCACGAAGCATATAGCTTTCTTCCGTTTTGATTCCAGAAGACATTTTGTACTATTTTCTCTTGTCAGACTATTGTAAATTACATACGGGTTTAATTAACTGAGGGAAATAAATACTCACATGCTGTTGTGAGATCAGTTCCTCATTTTAACTGTGAAAAATGTTACGAAAGGAAAGTTACGTGGCCTGTCTCGGAACCCCCCCCCCCCCCCCTCTCCTTACGTAGCCCAGAGTAGCCTTCCAGCTAACCCCTCCTCCCTCTGGACCGAGCCACGTAATTTGTGCACGGTCCCTAATTATGAATCGTTTCCTTGCAACCGTTGGTGTAAACAAACGATTGAAAGGAAATAAAGCTCCTATTTTGTATGATAATCGATTTTAATTCAAACTTAAAAGACCGTAATACAGAACTATTGGCGCAGTCTTTATGCACAGTGTGTACTTTGCTCACAATTTAAAATTTCAATCTGAAAATCTTTTGCGTACAATATAAGAACAACCAGTAAAAGAAAATTTAACTATTTCTGAAGTTAGAGGAGACAGAAGAAGAGACAGAAAATTCCGACACCGACCGAACTAGTGTTGGTATTACTGATACTAGTGAATGTGGTACTGACATAGAGGATGAATAAAATTATGTTACCTATATAGATACACTTATGAATCATTATGTTAGACATTATATGATTCAGTAAGACTTAAAACACACTTGTAAAATGGAAGTTCCTTAAATAAAACTATAATTTATGAAATATATTATTTTCTGAAAAAAAACAAAATTTAGAAAAAAAACACGGGTGCTAGGTTTTTTTTCATGTTTTTTTTCAAAAAGTTGAAAAAAAACATTTTGTTTTTTTTTCAGTTTGCAACACTAGTCAAACATCACCTACAGGTATAGATCCTTATGCTTTAGATGAGTTCTTCTGATCCAGACCATATTTCATCTTGACAACAACCACTAGGAAGAAAATACAGGGCGTTCGCCGGGAAACGCAACCCACTGTTAGCGCTACAAGGAAGAAACTGCTCGCGGCGAGCGAGCGGTCAGCTCCCGGCATTTTTCGACCGTCGGCCGCGGACTATTTCATAAACTCGTATGTGCTAAGCATTTAAATGTGACGTAATTCATTAGCTTACCTTATAAAAGATGCTGGAAGTGTTGACACTCTTGTGTAATGCACATTTCACATCTTCTGAACATATTTCGAGACACACGCTGCCCTAACTGACTTAATGATTTTTTGGGTGACTGTTCTAGTCGAAAAGCGATATCGTCAATTTTCTCCTCTGTGAGAATACGGTTGACCGACAGTCTCTTTTTGTTAAAAAATGAACCCGTTTCTCTTACTTTTTTAACCAGACGCAGAATTGTTGATTTAGCTGGCAGTAAAGCGCCAGGATATTCGCGACGAAATTTACTGCGACACTTTTTAAACGACTTCTTCTTCACATATGTATCGTAGAGAAATATTCTTTGTTGCAAACTGTTAACGTACCATAATCTTACTCACACTCAAACACGGTACAGATTAGTAAGAGTATGAAGCCCCAAACCAGCCAAACCGCAAAGAAACGTTTATTCACAACACTGATTAATAAGAGACTGAAGTCACAAACTAGCTACAATGCAAAGAAACCGTTCTTAACAATGTAAGGGTCACTGCACTGCACTGTTGGGGCAGCGGAGGTGTTAAACAGTGCGGTGATTCACGGTGCCGCGTGGCGGAAACTGCTGGCCCCGCTGTCCGAGCAAGTTGCCGACGGCAACAGACTGGGAGGGTTGCGTTTTCCGGCGAACGCCCTGTAAAACACCTGTTGTGCATATCCAGCGTGTAGTTCCTTGTGAATTTGGTGATTTTTTTCTGATCCAGATCGCATCTCAGCCTAACGATCTCTCTTTTGAGACAATATATTTCGAGAACTAAGAGAGCTATCGAAAATTCTTATTCTTTATTTTTTTATTTGTCTCGTCTTTTTAAATAAGAATCCATCATCAAATTTGACTTTGACCAATTTTTTCTTCTGAATTTCAACCAAAAACATCTCACATTTGAGACAGAATATCTCGAAAAATAAGCAAGATATCAATATATATATATATATATATATATATATATATATATATATATATATATATATATTCTTCATTTTTTATTTGTCTCATCGAGATACATAATAATCAATCAGATTGCGGTGTCACATTTATCCTAGAGTCCCCTTGAGGTTTTTGTACATATTCCCCGTGTCTGTATGGATAGGTAATATGGCGGCCACGCCTCCCCACTCCTCTCCGCCCGGCCTCACTTCAGTGCGTAGTGAAGGTCCCTTGCGTCGTCTCCATATATTTCTTTCCTCCATGTTTTCAATGTAGGATGAGCGAAAGTGTCTTAAGTTGGAATTTATGCGATTGCAACTGGCGCTGTGTTGCTATGCGTAGTACATTTTTTATGTGTCTTGTAAAACTTGTTTCTGTTACTCTAAATTCATTATTAATATTTATCATGAAGACTACAGTACATTTGTAAGTATAAGAATCAGTTTTAGTCCTCCTTTTTCGTACTGCATTCGCAAAACTTTATGTTGGATTTTCAGTATCTGTCCCCTCTATATATACCAGCTGATTGCAGTTCCCATTTTCCTAACAATTTCTATACGTATTGCAAATATGTGTGCCATGTACGATATTTTCGAGAGCGCTATGGTATTTCTCAACTGTACTTTCTGTATTGGGCTTAATTCTCTGTGGGAGAAATCGTGCAGTTCACTTTGAATTGCTGCTAATAAAATTCTCCAATTAGCTGCAGATGCTTCTAGTTGCACGTTACTAACTTCCACGCCTAAAATCTTTATTTTGCCACATGGCTTGATCCATGTTGCGTTGTTCAATATCGCAGGTTTCCATAAATTTAATTTTTCATTTTAAGCTTTCCCTAAATTTAATTTAAGCTTTTAGTACGGTATGTCATGTTTTCTAGGTCTTCCAATTTGGTAATGATTATATTGAAATTACCAGCATATGCACACACTACGTTTTTTGTTCCTCGGTACTTCAGACCAGGAAGTATATTCTGTACTGCCACTAAATATGGCTCAACTGCAAATGCAAAAAGTAACATCCTTGGGGATCCTTGTCTAATGGATCTGGTTATTTTTATAGAATTGGTTAAAGATTCGTTTATAGATATTCTTGATGCCGCTTGGTGTAGTAGCATGTAAATCAAATTGCATATTTTCTGAGCGATATCCATCTTTTACATGGTCAGTTTTATCGAATGCTTTGTGAAAATCTACGGATAGTATAGTCATTTTCACGTTTGCTACCTTTAAACCTGCAGTTATATCCCGGATATTTGTTAAAATTTGTATTATACACCTACCACTACCATTACAAGTCTGATGTTCTTCAATCACCTTTTTGGCTACATTCCCAAATATAGCCGTAATATTTCGTCAAAATATTTTATAGTCTGAATTTAGCAGGGTTAAAGGTTTGAAATTTCCAACGTTTTTCTTATCTTAGGAATTAATATCACTAGCCCTTTTAAATTTCAGTTGGCGCTGATTGCATAGCTAAAATCTCATATATTTTCGTAATTTCGTGTTTCACCAGATCCCAGTATATTAGATCTATATAAAATTTTATCGGAAGGCCGTTAAACCCAGATGATTTCATTCACGGACTCGTTTTAATTGCGTTTTTTTATTTCTTCCTCCAAGATTTCCTTATTCAGCATTTCGTTTTCCTATTCTGTAATAACCGGGTTTATGTGATGTAGCAGACTTCATCACTATTAATTGGCTCTTCCGTGTATAATTCGGTAGGGTGTTTTTTCTATCTCTATTTCTTTTTGATTGGTAGTAATATTGACGTCTTTCGTTTCTTTAATTGGTTCAGATTTAACTCATATTTGAGAGCCTAGTAGTTTATTGTTATTTTAACTTTGATTTTTTTTTCTGGTGTTCTGAATTGTATCTATGTTGGAGCATAAATGTCTTAGGACCATGAAAGGTATTCTTTCGTTTTGTTCTACCATTTCTTGAAACATCTGGTGAAAGTTGCAGTGTATTTCTAATGCTTTGCTTTGCACCTTGTAGCGACCATTGCACAGTTGTATTGTACTTGTTCTTTTGTTTCTTGTATTGAGTCCAGGTATTACTAACCATTTGTTCCAACTCTTTGTCATTTAAGATGGATATGTTTAATTTCCATTCGCATCTGTTTCTGAAACTTTTTAGCGTTGCAATTTTATTTTTCAGTGATACCCACTGTGGTCCGAAAATGCTACTGGACAGATCTCCACTGATGTTACTTTGCTGATTATGTCAGGGGAAACATAAATTCTACCTAATCTGCTTGCTGTGCTCTCAGTTATAAATGCAAACCTGGGGCTTTTCTAATTTCCCAACTGTCCGGCAAATGTATATTTTTTATTAGGTACTCAAGTTCTCAGCATTTGTTAAAATTTGTGTATTGGTCTTTTAGCGGCATTAAAATCTCCTGCAAGTAGGAGACTATTACAAGTGTTTGTGTTATCTCTGTTCTATAAAATTATTTTCTACTTTCTCTGTTCTGATCTTCACATGGAGTGCATATGTTTATTATACATGTTCGGTATTGTACAGGGTAACTCTCTTCCATTTTCTAAAATTTTCACATCTTTAATTTCAATCCCCTCTTTGGTTAATATTGTAGTCACTAGACCGTGGCCAAGACCAGGATTCTTTAATGCGCTATAGCCAGTGACATTTAACGAGTCTTCCCAAGCCACCTCTTGTAGGAGAGCTGTATCTATAGATGCCACCCACAAGTATTCATTGAGGCATTGTATTTTAGTTTAATTCTTTATTCCGTTTAGATTTAAATTAGACAAACTGTATGTTTGAGCGGGCGTAGTTCCACTACCGCTTGCGATATGTATTAGATGTTGTCACGCAAGATTGATCATACAGTTGTTTATTTTTTCCCCTCGCGTTTATCTAATAACATTATAAGATCTTGCTAATATCTCGTGTTCTTTTAACATATCCTCTTCTACAATGTCACTAAAATATGTTGGTGTTCCCGGTGACTTTATCTATTTGAAGTATCTCGCTGGTCTTATTTTTATATTTATTGCCTTCCTTGTTAGAGTATCCGCTTTAGGCTGCTTCAGCAACATTTGTCTCCATTTGTGATGGAAACTTTTCTGAATTTTTCAGCCAATTCATCCGCTACTGAATCTATTTCTCTCTTATCAAGTCTCAGTCTTTTGGTGTTCGGTATTTCTTCATGCTTGCGTTCTTCCAAAAACTTAGTTTCTTTTTTCTCAGGTAATGTTATTTTTACAGGATATTGTTTAACATTTTTCATCATTTCTTTGTTCTCTGTTGATGGCATTGCCGGAGAGTGTAGTTTAACACATTTGTTGTTTCCTTTTCCTGTTGTATAATTTTTTTCTTTTCCTTTTTTTTTTTTTTTTTTTTTTTTTTTTTTTTTTTTTTTGGCACTTGGTTCCAGGACCATACAGCCAGCTTTTACATTGTATTGCAAACATTTCAGAGTAATACATACATTTTAGAGTAAGACAAGTATTTTGCTGTAGAGACATTTCAAAACTATACAAACATTTCAAAGTAATACAATTATTTTGCTATACATACATTTCAAAGGATTACAAACATTTCAAAGTAGTACAAGTATTTCGCTATAAGGACATTTCAAAGTGCCTTCAACGGTTCTTGAGAGGTGTTACGGTATTGTAAGGATTTTCTGTTTCCATTAGGATGTTCGAAGGATCATCCGAGAATAGGCTCAACATTTCTAGTTCCATTGATGAAGGAATTATTGTTTGCCACGCTAGCATACGATGCTTTTAGAGTTTCTCCACCCACTGAAAGTTGGATCAAGCTCTGAGATAGTAGCTGCAAGAGCCTCTGTTTGCTGCATTCAACCTTGCGATGTTTAGTTGAGTTGCATACTACACACATTCGTGTCTGTCCATCTTAAATAACAAGTGCTTTGAATAGGTCAATATTTACATAGGATGTGGCAATTAAGGTCTATTTTCACGGTTCTAATTCCGCTATTTACAACAAATCTTTAGCTACCATATCTTTTATCGGAGGCTATGTTCATTACCGTACCAAATTTATCCAAGCCTTTCCGCATACTATCTATATAGTTTTCAAAGAGCACATGGTGTATTTATACATCTCTTATTCCGAAATCGACAAGTGGTATGGAAATGTTGCTTATCTCTTCAATACTGTGTACAAATTTTCTTTCGCTGTTGATTTCCTTCACGATTCGGAGACGTTATTCTTCATCTCGTAGTTTGAGGTATATAACGTTAGCAAGGAAGTCCTTATGGATACCGAGAAACTTTCTTCTTGTAGTACGATTTCATTATACCTATAACCAGTCATCGATTTCGACTGCTTTTGGACGCATATATCCACACACAAAAGAGAATTTTAGTGTCGATTTTCCAACGAGTTATTTATTTCCATAACTTGAATTTCACTAGATTTTGCTTGTATTTATTCCGTAGACATTTAACTACACAACACACCAGGAAAAGTGCGATGCGACGGCTCGCAACAGCTGGCCGCGGCATAAATTGCCGCTCTTCAAACACGATTTTGCCACCCACCTGAAGTTTTCCCCGGGGCAAATGCCCCGTTTTGCTCCCCCCCCCCCCCTCTCCTTTACCTAGAACCGGCTATGCCACACAGGCGGGTCCATTTTTTGTAAATAAAACTACCTCTTTCACAATGTTACTTGTTATAAAAAGTTCACGATATGTGAAGATTTTCACTAAATCTCTGTTAGATTAGGAGCGAGGTAGCTTCGCTACCCGTTTGCACATTATACAGTCGCGCGTCACTGCCTCACTGAAAACATTTTTTCTAAGGTCACATACTTAGAGAGTTTTTCAGACTCCATTGTTAGTACAGAGAAGTTCTATCTCTGAAAATGCAAGAGGTAGCTTTGGAATTAAAAAATGATGCTCGTGTCAAATACTAATTAAATAAAATGGATAAATCGGTATTTTGGGTAAACCACCATATCACACCAAACGCTGGGATTATTTTTACCTGTTTTAAGAACTTATTTGTGTGAGAGAGAGCTTTCAGCATTTTTTACGATAAAAACAAACTATCAAGGCAAACTCGTTATCGCCAGTGATTTACGCTGTGCCCTCTCTAAGATCCAACCAAGAATAGGGAATCTTGTAAAAAGAAACGCAAGTTCATCCTTACCACTGATTTATTTTTTCATCATTGTAACTTCTTTCCTGAAAATTTAAAGTTTGGAAATTTGAATTTTTTTACATTTTACAGAAAATATAAAATTTGTTTCTTTGTAAGCATTAAAAAAAGTAAATACACCGTATTTGACTCATACATGCTCTTTTTTTTTTTTACCTTTTTAACGTTAAAATTGTGGCGGAAAGGGGGGGAGGGGGGGACTTTTCTTTTGATAGAAGGAGGGCATGGTAAGTAAAACTTTCGGAACCACTATATTCTATAATAATTCAAATTTTTCGTAATAAGCAGAAAAAATCGAAGTAAAACGTGTAGAGAGAGGAGCAGGAAAAATCTCTAGTGGTAGGTAAAAGAAACTTTTTTATCTGCACCAATATGAGACGAAAGCACAATTCATTATAGCGTAAATATTGGTTTGATGGTGCAGCAAAGACTTTTCCGTAGAACCAAAATGCAGACACATATAATACTTAGGGCCAAACAAATCAATTTTCCTCAGAGTTGAATTCCACGCTTTTTTGCAGACCGCGGTGCGTATGTGGCGGAGGAAGTTGTAATCATATATTTGATTTACTCGAAGAATTAGGGAGCGTCCATAAACTGCGTGCTTCGACCTAGGGAGGGGAGGGGTTGGGTAGAAAGCTATGCTGGACTACGTTAATTGGGGGGAGAGGGGTTTCAGAGCCAAGCCATGTAGCTTCTCATTCACAGTATTTCTGACTATTAAAGTACCGGTAAAGTTCATAACACACAACAGCATGTGAATAGTTATTTCCTTCGTTTAATTGTCCCCGTATGTAAATCATGATTGTCTGACAAGACAAAAAAGTACAAAATGTCTTCTGGAATCAATAGGGTAAATTGCTACGTGCCACGGAGGGGTGTTACAGGCAAAAGCCATGTTAGGCTACATAAGGGAGAGGGGGAGGGGTGTTCAGAGGAAACCAAAATGGGGCTACATAGTTTATGGACGCTCTCTTAGCTGTAAGTGGTGAAATTTTTTAACTCCAATGAATACTTCATTGTCGATGTGAGACTGGTGGCAGTTATATAATGAATTCCGACGTAGGGGCATAAAACACACTGTGAACTCGCAAAAAGTTACATTTTATATGCGCTAGCCAGGGCCGGATTAAGACAGCACGGGGCCCATAGCAAATGTGAACAAGGGGCCCTTGCTTTTCTCGCCATCCATGAGAATTGTAGAGCTAAAATAAAAGGTTGCCCATCTACCCTGACTGGGAGGCTCCAGAGACTCCTAGGCGTGGAGCCCCTAGAAGGCTCGAGGCCCCCCAGAAGGCGCGAAGCACGTAGCATTTGCTAACTCCTGTTACGTGGCTAATCCGATACTGGCGCTAGCTCCTGCCCATGTCTCAAGAACTGATGTTAAGTAAATTCTGGTTCCAAAACCATAGGACATCTTGTTCATTGGGTGTTTGCAGATGTAAGACTATTATTGCAAACACTGTTCAGAAAAATTGATTAAAATCATTTGTTTAAGGGGCCAATTGAAAACCTAAATACAACATGAAACTCAGAATCTGTTTCTGTCTTCTGATAACTGGATGTCTAAGGTCTAGAAATGGGGAGCCTAAAATTGTAGTCAAAATCCTAACGAAATAATGTAAGGCCACATGCTATAGTTAACCTTGCCTTTAATCTGTTTGTTCCGTTGTTAGTGACATTTATAACTGACATATTTATTCCTGGAAGAGTTCCCTTTGCCAAAATGTGATTGCCATCGGCTGCAGTCACTTTCAGATTCCTCCGCAAAATGTGTCTTGTAGACTGCAAATACATATTCGCATTCTGGTTGTCATTCATGGAACAAGTTATCTGATTCATGTCTTTACTTTCATCCGGCTGGTGAGTTTCTGCACTTAAGAGATATGTAGCTGGTTTTCAGATATGTGCATCCACACTCTAAGCAACCAAAGTATTCATTTTTTTCTCTTGTGATAACGATCAATAAAACTTTGCTTATTACACCAATATTGCCTGGTCAGGCATGGAGAGATGCAAGTTAGCTGATATATTCAGAGGAGTTCAATTGGTGTATATCATAGCTTTGACAATCGCATTCCTTCAACTGCTCAGTGGCAGATCTACGAATTTCCCATGCCAGGGCAGTAAAGAGCTATTCTTTGATTTTGCCACCCCGATTTAACCTCCCCTAGAACCGGTACTGAGACTGCTTATTTTTATGGGGGCCTGATTAGTATTTGTCAAATCTGTTTTACAGAAGTTATGTTTAACTGATGAGTTTTCAACTATAGCATCAAATGAATCTCTTCCATCTGTACAATAAATCTTCAACATTGTATTTGTCACTGTCATTGTATCTGCTAGCCTGAAGGTAATTATTCAGTCATCACTCCTCTGTAGTCAATGGGTCTACAAATCAAGATCTTTCCTACTGGAAAAAAATAAACCTAATTCGGTGATCACTGTCAGTTAACAGTTGAGCTAGTCAATTAGCATTGCTCAATGGTGCAAGTCTGTGTGAGTGATTCTGTGTCATGCTGTTTAAATCTATGTGCCTGTAGCATAAATGTTTTTGCAGCATGAATCATGATATTGTCCAGTTAGCAGACAGACTGAATGGCATGAACAGAATAATAAGGATATGAAGAACTGGTACTGAAATTCGGTAATGTAACATAATTTTGTGAGGTATTTGGTGACATATTTTCTTATCGGCTGTGTAATGCAAACTCAGTAATTTAATAATAATAATATTTAATTAAATTGCAGTGGAGCGCATGCTCCTGTGTCAATTTCTTTACATGCCCATCTTCCTCCTTTCCGGCACCCACCTACATTTGCCCTTTACAAATTTTAAATTTAAATTCTAACTTAGTTGTGATGGAATGCATGCTCCAGTGAAAATTTCCCATTATTTATCTGGTACAAAATGTCTGATATTTAACACTGAATGTGAAGTCTGAAAGGTGGGAGGTAATGCTCGGGGCTGGCATTAGGGATAATGCGGATTCTAATCATATTACTTAAGTCAAAATCTGGGATAGTTCCTTCAAAAGGCCATAGACAAATTCCTTCCCATTCCTTTACCCCAGTCATTTCCCACACCTGATGACACTGACAAGCCGTAAATTCATAAGCCAAAAAAGAAATTGCAGACTGGCATCCTTTATATTTATAAAGCAAGCGTTGAAAAACTGATTGAGGGCCTTTGAGAATCCCAGTCAGGTGCGTTAACCACTGGGCCACCAAACCGCTCCATAAAATTCAGTAAAAATGAATGGCTGCTTTGACCGCAAGGCTTGGGCGAGCTCAGCCACTTACTTCTTTTAACTTTACAAAGGGTTTAACCTGAAATATTGTACTTTCTGTGTTAGTTTATTGTTATGTGTTGCTTCTGCCCTTCTCCCTTCAACTATGGTGAGTGTATTTTATTTACCTTTTCTATATGAATTAAATTCTTATTTCAGCCTGATCAAGTCAACCTGGCATTACCACTGACCCTAAAAATGGTAACTGTTCTAGACCCATGAACATACCTGAAACCTGGTAACGGGCTTAGAACTTTATTTCTGTCATCAGTCTTTCCTCCACCTCTTCCCATCATGTTCTAACCTCTTCATCTCAACACATCATTTACAGCCTATGTACTCAATTATCTGCATCGTATATTCAAATATCGGTGTCCCTCTGTAGTTATTATCTTCCACTGTTCATTCCACGCACAAATTGACCAATCACACATCTTAAATGTGACCCTTTCCTTACCCATAATTTCAAACACACATTCATATCACACTTTACCTATCCTCTTAATTTTCATCATCCTTCTAGAGCACCACATTTCAAACACTCCAATTATCCTTCTGGTAGTCTACATTCACTAATCATAAAGTATTGCACTCCACACACACAGTTTTCTAAAGTTCTTTCTGAATCATAGAGCAATATTTGAAACTAAAAAATTTCTCCCTTTCAAGAAGGCTCTTTTTGTAAGTGCTATTCTACTTTCAACCCCATTCCTACTTTGCCCACCAGTTGCAATTTTACTTCCTAAGTAGCAGAATTAAAGATATTATTAATGATTCCTTTAGTGCAGGAATATTCCCAACAGAACTAAAGTATTCAACAGTAACACCACTTTACAAAAAGGATGACAAATATAACATAAAGAACTACAGACCTGTGTCTATACTGCCTGGCTTTTCAAAAATAATTGAAAGAGTAATGTATGAAAGGCTCACTGATTTTCTCACTAGAAACAAAATACTAAGCAATTCACAACATGGGTTTAGGAAAAATAGGTCCACAGAAACAGCCATTTACAATTTTCTGAATACTGTTCTCAATGCAGTGGATAAGGGTGAAATAAACAGTGGGTTATTCTTAGACCTGTCCAAGGCCTTTGATCTTATTAGACATGACCTCTTATTAATAAAATTGTACAGATATGGTATTCATGGCAAAGCATATGATTGGTTTAAATCATATCTCTCCAACAGGTACCAGAGAGTAAAAGTATGTCATGATGGTAAAGAATATTTTTCAGAGTATCAGAAAGTTGACCACGGAGTACCACAAAGCTCAGTCTTAGGACCCTTACTATTTCTTATATATATAAATGATTTACCAAATCATTTATTAACAGCTGATGAGGTATTGTTTGCAGACGACACTAATATTTTTATAAAAGGGCAGGATGAAGTTGACCTACAGCAGAAAATTACTGCAACAACAAAAGAAGTGGAAAAGTGGTTCCATGATAATTGCTTGATTGTAAATCATGAAAAGACAGTATGGATTAGTTTCATTCATATAATAAACAAAAATAACAGTAATAATTTAGTGAAGATAGGAGATACCTATATAAAACAAGTACATGACACAAAATTTTTAGGAATATGGTTGAATGAACATTTAAAGTGGGATAAACATGTTGAATCACTGAATAAGAAGTTAAGCAAATGTTGTTATATTTTAAGAATGCTTAAAGATTGCTGCTCTTTGAAAACAATGTTGTGTGCCTACTATTCATATTTGCATAGCTTATTAAGATATGGTATAATTTTTTGGGGAAATTCAACACATGCAAAACAGGCATTCATACTTCAAAAGAGAGCTATAAGAATCATGAGAGGTATGAAACGTAGAGAATCCTGCAGGGATATTTTTAAAGAACTAAAAATACTGACTCTACCATGTATATACTTATTTGAGTGTATCTGCTTCCTGATATCACATCAGGAATATGCAGCGCTAAATAAGGAAATACATAAACACGAAACAAGGAATAGGAATAATTTTCATTTAGAGTGGCACAAGAAAGCTCTATACCAAAATAGTGTACTCTACCAGCCTAAAATTCTGTACAACTCTCTTCCTGAAAACATAAAACAAATATCAAATTTACATAATTTTAAATATAAGCTAAAAAAATTTTTATTAGTCAATAGCTTCTATAGTGTCAATGAATATATGAACCATCGAGAAATGAACAAACATGATTAAATTATTTTGTATTGTAACTTGTAAAACATTGAAATATTAATTTAACTTCAGTTGAACATATGTATTTCATATGCTGCTTGTATTGACTGTGCAATTTTAAGTATGATAATTATAATAATGATATGTAATCCTGTATTGTGTGAAAAAATTATATTGTAATGCTTATTGTAATTACTGATGACTTGTCCTATGTCATAAATTATGACTTCATGGATCAAATAAAATTCAATTCAATTCTTCTCCTATTACATGTTATACTATTTTAATATTTAAACTACGGTAATAGTATAGCTATAACTTCTGATTTACTTAATTACCTTTACTTTTTTTGTTTTTGTTTAAATGTAGACCAAAGTTTTTCTTCAGTATTTTGTTCATGCCATTCAGTAATTTATATCTTCAGTCTGTTCTACTAACAGCACAATGTCATCAGCAAATCATAGCATGCTACTTTTTCTCATTGAATACTTATGCCACATTCAAATTTTTCTTTTATATCCGTTATTTCTTCGACAACATACAAATTGGATATTAATTAAGACATACTACAACCTAGTCTCATGCCTTTTTTAATTGATGCATGTCTCTAATAATTCTATATTTTTATCATAGCAATTTGTTTCTTATACAGATTATAAATTATTCTTCTATCTTGATATTTTAGACTTTTCTTCCTTAAAATTCCAGGCATCTTGTGCCACCTGACATTACTAAAAGCTTTTCTAAACCAACAACCACCATAAAATTATCCTTGTTTTCTTAATCCTCTTTTGAAGTATTAATCTCAAAGACAGTATTGCTTCTGTTGTATCCTAATTTTTCCTAAACCCAAACTGCTCATTACCTACTACATCTTCTATTTATCTTTCTATTCTTTGTATATTATCATAGACATTAATTTTGAAGCATGTGATGTAAATATTATAATGCAATGATTCTCCTATTGATAGCTTGTGCTTTCTTAGGAAGCATGAACATATTTTTATTAAAATTCATTTCGTACCTTTTTGATATCAGAGATTTTAGAAGTTCTTCAGCGATTTCTTCACTGGCCTTATTTGATTTCAAATCTTTCATAACTCACTAAAATTGTGTTTTTTGAGAGTGTCCCCTAAATTGTTTACATCATCTTCTTTTTCCGTTATGCGGTTAATCAGATCATCCCCAACATACAACTTCTCTTTATATTTCTTCCATTGGCTAGCTCTATCTTCTCAGCTTAAAAGAGGTGTTTCATCATCAATTTTAATGCGAGTGTCCACCAGATTGACACAACTGCTGGTGGAGTCCCAGTACAGCCACAAATAGATGTTTACACAGATTAGGATGACTTGCTTCTTGAAAGTTTTAAAAACAAATGTGCATTTGGTGTATAGAGCTGAAGGAGAGTGGGGGAGGGAGAAGTCCGAAAATGGGACAGTGCAGTTTTGACCATGAGCTATGGCAGAAAGGAGCAAGAAAAGTAGGCAGGATGGGTGGGGAGAGGGGGCTATAAGACAATTGTTTACATACAGTGCTGTGACGATAGGAAGAGAACCACAACCTGAGCCACGTAGTGGGCTCCTCTACATATTCTACTCCAAATTCTTCACTCAATTTTCATCAAAGCCTAATTGTCAATGTGTTACAGAAATCCACTCACTTGATGTTTATTTGGATTTATGAATTCCATCATAAGGTATGTATGTAACTGTATTGTGGTAATTCCAAACCACTCAAATAAATGGTGTTGAAATCACAGGGCATTGTCGAGAAATTACTTATTTCCCAATTACATGTGTGGTCAAAAGAGAATACTGCTATTTTCTAAGAAATACTCGATTAACTGGAGTGATACACACATGCATATTCACAATATCTACTTTTAGTTTTGTATGATTTGTCAAATGTATATATAAATGTGTTAACTTTCCCAGGATTACTAAATACTGAAAGCCAGTTTTCCCTCAATATAACAAACAATGATAGTCAACATTCTGATTTCTTGTAGATAGATTTAAAACAATTGTTTGCAGGTTCTTGTAAGTATATCTTGATTTTATACCTTACTGTCATCAACTATGGTATGTAATGGATTTTTGCAATGCAACAAGTAAATCTGATATGCAGGTATGTGATGACCAATTGAAACAGGAAGTAAATATAATATATACTGCTATTAATGTTACCAGCAGAATTTTTAAAATGGAAACTAATATTAGATAAATACATCAACTAGAACATCATTTCTGCTATCAAGAAAATGAGTTTGTATTTAAAAGTTTGGCTCTGTGAGTTCATATTTTCTTTTACCTGTTCTGATAAATAAGAACTTTAATATACCAATTTCTAATTGCAGAGTCCTAAAACAAATTCTTACTTAGCAACACCTCCAGCCAAACATTGTGATTTTGGTTGCAAAAATTAGCCTTATTAAAATGATGGGGATGGCTTAAATATGCCAAAACAGCAGTCACTTTTGAAAGATTAGTGAGTCCAACTGAATATATTCACTTTCAAACTAAACCAACACACTAACAATCATTTAAAAAATATAAAATACAAAAAATAATGTTCATTTTATCCTGCCAGATATGGCCTTATGAAAATCCTTTATTCATTTAAAATATTATGTTGATACAATTGTAAACATGATTTTGTATTTAAAATTATAACATTATAATATAAAGTCTACAGCATGCTGCACTACTATAAAAATAAAGTAGAAACACAAAACTGGTTAATACAAAGTTATTAATAAAAAAAACAGAATTACAATATCCATATGAAAACTGCACAGACATGGAGTTCATCAACTTTCATTATGTAAGTGATCAGGAACACCACTATATTTTTATAATTAATATATCAATACATCATTTACTTGTTAGTTGTAACTTAACCAAATTAGAAGAATGAGAATATTTCTACAACTATTGGTTGTCTTTATTTGCTATGTATGCTTGGTTCTGTTTGAAGTAAACATGTATAAAGTGCTTTGTGGAATCAAGGGCAACGCTGTTTGTTAATAAATATATGTTACATATTTGCATATATCTAATATAGTTATAATCAGCAAATAATTATAAAGGATATTTGATATACAAGTTATCTATGACCGTGTGTAAAAATGTTAACTGGTCACATCATTTTAGAAATTAAATAATAAAAGTGACCAAAAAAGAGTTTACCTAACCATATTAGAAAGACCATCTAAATATCACTGAATAAAATTACAGTGAATATAACATTATCTCAGAAATGTTTGATAGTAGCTTCAAAAAAAGAAATTTTTCCCATTTCCTTTTTCAGCCATCATATGATGTCATTTTGTACAAAATAAATTGGTTGCTTGTTTCTAAAAGTGCAAGGTGCTCTGTGCGCCAACAAAATAAGTACCCACTAGACTGCATTTAGTAGAAAAAAAAAAAAAAAACATTCACTCATTCTTGTTATAACTGGTTGATTTTTGTTTAAATGAAATTTCATTTTCTTGTAGTAGAAAATTAGAGGACATAAAACAAATTTTATTTATCTAGAAATATCCCTTAATATTTTCCACAAAATTCTGCAACAGGTACCTCTGGTTAAATATTCCACTTGGAAGATTATGTACTTTTATGCCCCCAACTTAAAAAGGAATCAGAATCTCGTAAAAATAAACCCAAGTTAGAAGGAATTGACTATTACAGTTCATTGGTATTCACAGATGGTAGTCATGAGTTACTGGGGGTAGATTTCTGGGAGGATACAAAAGCATAGATAAAAGTATTGGGTGATTACTGTACAGAAAGAATTAATGATCAGATGAGGGCCAGGGAGAAAAACAAATTTCATATTAATAGTTCACAGGTGGGAATAGGATGACCGCTATTTGTGGAGGTTTAAATTTACCAGGCATACACTGGGAGAGTAATAAGATTAATAGCACTAGGGAGCAAAGATTTTGAAATATCTTAGTAAGGGAAGGAGCCTTTGAACAAATGGCAAAGCAGAGTAGCAAGAGATCAAATATTTTGGATGTCTTACTAATTAATCCTTGGTTACATAACGAATAAAGTGAGCATGCAGAAGTTCTGTTGGATGTAAGAGGGTCTAGTAAACCAGTGACAAAAATTGAAGGAGGTTATTGATACAATTCTAAAAAGACATGGACTACAGAATTGAAGAGAATAGCGATATTTCAAAGAAATTTTCAGTATGTGAAAGCGGTGACAGAAAGTAACAAAATTTCAAAGAGATAATTAAAAGGGCAATAAATGTTTATCCCCCCCCAAAAAAAGAACCCCCAGATCCTTCAAATTATACTACATTACAAAAAAATTATACAACAAAGTTAAAAGACAGCAAGGTAGCAGGGAATATTACACTCTAAAATAAACCAGAAGGAATTAACAGCAACAAAGAGAGCAGCTAAGAAACCATTAATAAAAAAATATTGTGATTGAAAGGGGAAAACAAATGATGCAAATAGAAAAATTAGAAAACTGAGAGAAAGAGAAGATAAATTATTTCTAGAGTAGACAGAGAAAAATCTTTCATAGAAATAAAAAATATAGACACTAAGCAACTGGTTAACGAGACTGTTTCATCCTGAGGCAGAGCGGAAGTTTCTCTACATGAATGAAAATGAGGAGACAAAAAAAAAAAAAAAGTTTACCTGAGGATGATGTTAAAAAAAAAATCAGAAGGATCCGGTAAAGATAATATTTCTATTAAAGATAGAAGGATATGATTTTTCAGTAACTTTAAATATTATTTATATTGCACCTGGAGACATCCTGCATTCCAGAGAGCTTTAAAATTTCCATAGTAGTACCAGTTCACAGAGGAGAAGAGACAAATAAGGTCACTTGATTATCAATGGCATTAAAATTGTCTGTGATGAGAGGAAATGTTTTGGAAATCAGCAACAGTCTTCTACAATTCACATGAATCTAAATTAATGGGCCAAGTGCAAGATATTAAGGATGAGACAGGCAGAGATACAAAATTGGTAGTGTAGTGTAAAATTTGACAGACCTGGTCATGAAATGGTGGTAAATGAGGTAAAAACCATTGCAATTGATAAAAAAAAGTGATTCGTTGGATAGAGGAATGCTTAAAGGCAGGAAGAAAAGAGTTATGGTAAGAAATGCAGGTAGATGTCAAAGTAGGTGTGCCACAGTGTATTGGAGCCACTCCTGTTCATTATTATAATAAATGATTGTGAGTGCAATTTATAGTAAGAAGTAAGGTATATAATAGGATTAATACAAGAAACGAATGTGAACAACTGCAGTCTGATTTAGAAAAGGATATCTTGTCGGGAATGTCATATAAAATAAAAATTAATGTGCAAGAAGAGACAGCTGGTTAGCTAAATGGATGTGAAATAAGATTTCTTTCATTAAACATTGGAGGAGGAATGGCTGAATGAAGGCATATCATTTGAAACTAAACTCAATTGCCATGCGAATGAACAAAACTTACTTTAATGTGTTTGGCAATGTCTTTGTGCAGTAATATGTTGGATTAGAGTGTTTGCATGGAATTTTATGCTAAAAACGGAATTAAGTGTATCAAAGCATTCCTAATATTAAAGAAGGCATTTGGCGTCAATACTATGTCACAACCACGAGTTTCTGAATTGTACAAACACTTTCAGCAAGGGCGAGAAGACATCAAAAATTACACGAGGTTTGGGCGTCCTCACACATCCATCAGTAACTAAACCATGGAAAAATTTAAAAAGATTGTGCTTGATAATAAAAGAATTACCATTAGAGTGGTTGATGAAGAAATAGGAGTTCTACGTACTAGTTTCGTGCAACTCCCATGGTGCAATCTGGAGAAACAATCTGAACTTTGGAGAGACAACTCATGGATTTTGCACCATAACAACACACCACTGCATACCGTTTTGATTATCCAACAGTTTTTGGCAAAACATAGCAACACTTGATACCACAGCCACCCTACTCTCTAGACACAGTACCCTGTGACATTTTTCTGTTGCTCAGACTCAAAAGAACACTCCAAGGACAATATTTTTCAGAAATAGAAGAGATAAAGGCAAAATCGCAGACCGAGCTCAAGATCATGCATAAAGATGTATTCCAACAGTGTTTCTCAAACTGGAAACTACATTGGCACAAGTGTGTCAAGTATCTTATAAATTTTGTAACTGCGGACAAGTGCATAATATGAAAGGGAGACTACCTTGAAGAGAATATTGATGATTAAATAAATAAAAAATATTCTCATTAATTTCTGATCACAGCTTGTATACTAGGGAAGTCAGATAATTAGATTGCAAAACTTTGGTCAGACCATTGCTCGAGTGTGGTAACATAGTACAGGATTCACATTCATCGTTCCCCAGTTCCAGTCGAATACAGGAGTGTGATGATGCGCAAAGGAGGGCAGTTAGATTTGTTTGCAGAAACAACCATAAAATATAGCCAGCACCTGAATTAATAAAAGAGGTGGGTTGGGAGTTATTGGAAGAGAGCAGGTGGGTTAAGAGAGTTACGAGTTTGACAAGGTCTGGGCAAATAATGGTAGAAGAATTATGATTAGTATGATCAGAACTTCCTTGACTTCAAGCATATAGGAGTGAAAAAAAATTCTTTTGTAAATAAGGGAGCCAGGGAGTGGAATAAATTACCAGTGAATATGGTGATCAATTTATCTCAAACACTGAAAAGTTTATTAAATTAAAGATGCAATAAATGCAAAAGTAGATGTGTAGCGCAAGTGGCAATGTAGCAGTTGCTCTTTCAAAATTAATCCAATTATTATTACCAGTTATAATCATCTACACCATTAGGAGCTTTTGGCTGATAATTCAGTTACAATCATTGCCTAAAAATGATAGTAGTCAGCCACTTGAACAAAACAGTGATTTCTCAAGTTTTCCAGAAAATAAGGGCATTTAAGACACACTTGATAGCATAAATAAAGAGATCCACTATTAATAGGTAATGTTAGTAGTGTTGCACTCGATCTCTTTTAGGCATTTTACATAGTGAGCCATAAAATTGTGGTTTGTACGGTAAAGACCATTGGAGTACATAAAGAAGTTACTTTCTGGATAAAGGAGTTCTTAAAAAATAAAAAGCAAAGAGTCAATGTAGGAACAGCAGTATCTAAAGAGGGGGTCATGAAAATGAGAGTTTCATATTGTAATATATTGGGACAATTGCTAACTATTTTTTTTACTCAATGACTGTGTTGGTGGTTCAGTCAGAAGTTAGGTTGTTTGCTAATGACATAACATTATACAATCAGTGGCGTAACTAGGTCAACAAGGGCCCCGCTGCAATAAAAATTATTTTGGGGGCCCTCATGGGTGACCTTTTTTTTTAGCTCTGCTAAGTTGCTGGTAGGGACCCCCCTGAGCTGAGCTTGGGGCCCCCCTAAGTAATAGCGTATCTAGGTTCACAAGGCCCTCAGAGCTAAAAAAAAAAAAAAAAAAAAAAAAAAAAAAAAAAGTTCATCCATTTCCCCTGAAGGCCCATAGGCCCTCTGTTCCGCACTTGGGGCTCCGGTGCACTGCACTGCATAGCCCTATAGTAACTACGCCCCTGTATACAATATCAATACAATGGGAGAAGATAATGAACAGTTACAGGGAGATCTGGGCAGGATATCTAGCTCGTTAGGTAAACATGGAATGAAGATAAATGCCAAGAAGAGTCTGCCAATTAAGAATAAAAGTTTTTATTTTATTTTAGCATGGGGGATGAATTAGTTGTTGAAGATGTTAAATCTTGACATGACATTTGCTAGCAAACTCAATTGGGCAGAACATATTTGGACTGTATCAGGATTTATTCATTTATTGGCCAAGAAGTATGGAATTGGCTTAAAAAGCTTGACAAGACCATTTGCTTGAATATGGAGGTGTAGAACAGGACCTACATTTTGGATATCAAATAGAGATGTTGAAGGGGGTTCAAATGAGTCCAGCTACATTTAACTTCAGAAATTATTACAGAACAGTAACTGATATCATACAATACTGGGTTGGGATTCATTGGAAGATAGGAGGAGAGTGAAAAGAGTACTTGGAATGTGATGTATTGGGGATGAATATTGGTAAAAGAATGCAAAGTAGTACATGGAAGGGAAGAGATGATCATGATCACAAGCTGGTATTTGATTTCAGACATAAGGGAAAGGCAAAATTTTATTTTGTAGGTATGGAAGTCTGGGATTGGAACAAATTGCCAAGGAAAATGGTGAACAATTTAACAGAAACACTGATAGACTTTAAAATTAAAAATTTTAAAGGGTATAAGTAGTTGGGTGGTGATATTGCAATGGATAAATTTAAAAAAAAGAAGCAAAAGAAGAATTTCCTGAAATGGAAGAGTGGGTGTGTAGGGAAATTGCCACTGGGCCACATGCTCCAATGCCCTTTACATTGTAAACAAGGGATGAAACTAAGTCCATCGTGGTTAAATAAGATATTAGTGCAGAGTCTCAAGATCCATATATTTTGTAACTCTTCTGCAAATTTATAACTGAAAAATGGCAATTCCATTAAACTATGCTCATTGAAGGATTATACATGTCCACTAATGATAAATTACTTTAATGGAGCTTACACACATAACTAATGTTCATTATATTAGTGGTAATTTCAATTGTGATAAAGGAGAATATGAATATTTAGTTTGAGGAAGCTACTAGAAAATGTATGTTGTCATTAACTGATAAAACTCAAAACTAAATTAGTCAATTAAAAATTAATTTAACGCTATGACCTATCTTCTAGAAAAATATTCATTTATGTATTCTTCTCTGATGTTAGTTTTAGCTGCACACTATGATCCATGAAAATATCCTTTCTCTTCCACAAATAAAATTGTGCTATCAGGTAAGAAAACAAATTAAGTGTATATTTGATCCTGAGATCCACTTTAATGTATGGCCAAAATTCTCAAATAAACACTGTGTCGTAATAAAATGAATGATACTGAAACAGTTTACAAATTTTTCTCTTAGAGAATAAAAAAAGAAAGATAGTTTTGAGTGGGTGTGAGTGCTTTTCAATACAGAATTCTATCCTGTAATCATCAGTATTTACAACTTCAAGGTAACCAAGCCAAGAATGAGTTAATGCCTGTTAGGGTACCAAAATATCTTGTAATTATAAGTGCCATGTGGCAGTCTGGTAAGTTTGAAAGCTATCACTATGTTTCAGGAATATAATTTAACACATTGCAGGAAATATTTCTACCCGACTACAATTATCCCTTTCTCCAGTCTATTCGCACTCAAGGACAAATAAAAATAACAAAGAAATCATTTTTGCTATGCAGCATGTAATTACTACTTTTGGAACTATACTACCAGAAAAAATTGAAAGTAATAATTAATTCTTAAACAATACTTATGTCATTTCATATCAATTGTATGTTTTATATACAACAGCTATAAGATCTGTTATTTGTGCGTATGTACAAGTCAACATTTGCTTTTAAAAAATCATCTATCACAAATTTTTGATTCACAGATTAACCACACTGATATACAATATATATATGTATATACAAGAACATCTATAAAAACGTTTTCTTACGGAGGAAAACTTACAGTAACAGAATTCATTACTAATCATTCCAATAGTGCTAAAAGACTCTGTGTATATATTGTTGTTTTTAAAGCTTTAGTGGAAATGCACAGAGTTCTGGCAGTGATTCAGTCATCAATAATTATGCTCAAGGTATTTTATTAATAGTTTACAAATAAAAATATTTTTACACAACTTAAAACATTAATCTTTTCTGAGAAAAAAAATGCAAGCAACATAAGGAATAAATGAAACAGCAATATGAATATTTCACTTTTAAATTTATGTTTTATCTACCCAGTTCTCACTACTGCATTAGAATTATCATAACTCGTAACTTCTTTTGTGAAAACAATAATAAATTTGTGTCCACAAGTGGAAAAAAGGTTCCTATCAAATCATAATCGAAAAGTGACGAAAGATATTCTAACTATTGTTTCATAGTAAATATAATTCCCCTTCCCCCCTCAAAAAAAGAATAATACCGATGAAATTACCACAAGAAAAAATGTAATCCAATATTTATTATGAACACATTACAAAAATTATGTAACAAAATCTGGTATAATCTTTTATAACAAATATGTAGAAATACAACATCTTCAGGTTCAGTTAAAAATTAAATCAGTACAATAATAAATATCTTCTCTTGCACTAATAAAGAATTTGGTTTTTCCTGTTTGCAATAGAATAATGGCAACACCATAATAATAAAACTGTGTAGTTCTAGAAAGCATTTTTAAATGCATCATAGCCATTACATTGGAAATGGAACTAAACTGTAATAAACAAACACTGATGTAAGATCATAATAATTGATGATAAATGTTTAGAAACAACTTCTTTTAAAGTAAAGCACAAAAAGGGCAACATTAGTGGAAGAAACAACATATAAATTTCTTGCATGATCATAATGAAGGAAAATGTATCATAAAATCAAGATACTTAACAAAATTATTCCTGATGTTACATGAGGTAGTTGGAGCACCTGAGCTTTTAAAGTCAGATGCTAACAAAGTTTTCCATATAAATCAATCAAATGAAATGATGCATTAAATCAGTATACAAGTTTCGTTGAGAAGGCAAGTCTTCTGTAGAATTTGCTTAGATCATTGTGTCAACAATACAGCTAGAATTTTTAAAATCTGTAACGGCTAACAACTCTTTATCCACTGATAAGGTACCATCCATAAATTGTTATAGAAATTTCATGCTGTTCTGACCTCATTCCCCCCCCCCCCCCCCATTTTTCTCTGTTCCTCCGTCTCATGTCATGATACACTTTATGGATTCCCCCCCCCCCCGCCCCTCCAATTGTGATGTCTTGCATTTTGCAATTTTAAAATAGAAGTTGATTTAAACAGCACTCCGAAGTGACATCAAGAAACCGATGATTCTCCTCCCTCCTTTTCAAACCATGTCGCACGGTGTGGACCTTCCCCTCCCCCATTTATGTATGGCACAATTTATGGATGGCTCCTAACTTAAAAATTAGTACCAGTAATTTAATTATTTATGAAGAGAAACTATAATGAAATTTTTTTCAGACTACTGTTCAAAATCAAATACTTTTTCCATCTAAATAACCTTGCATGGAAAGATTAAGGAACATACTAAATCACAGACCTCTCCTTTCAGTACTATTTTCTATTTCTTTCCCTTACCATTCTAAGTACTGTTTCATATAGAATTATCACTGGGAGAGGAAAAACAAAATAAAAGTCACAAAGGATAGTAGAAATGTGAAATATTTCCACATGTTGGTAATTACATATTGATACAAACATCTATAACAGAGATTGTGTTTTATGTTTGGCTTTCACTGTTGCATAAATCCAAAGTCTGCAGACTGAAGAATAAAACCAACACTTCTAAGAAGTATGTTACAGTTTGGCTCTGAGGTTCGTATAACATTTACTTATTTGTAAAGAAAATAAGACTAAGTTCTGAGAAATTAGATATTACTAGCACTTGCTAAATAATAATCATAAAATTGATAAAAATTAACAACAGTTGTTTCTTATATGAAAAAGCATGGATTATTCTCCAGCAATGTTGCTTCATAAAATTGTGCTGACATAATCACAGTGAAATATTAACAAAGCAAACAGGTGCTTTATTTGATTTTAAATCTTATTATAATATAATACCAATGCAAAACATGGAAAAATTATTCTGCAGTATCTATTAGTTCTAGTAAGGAACAACAACAACAACAACAACAACAAAATCTTTCATTTGCAGTTTCACATATTATTTAGTCAACATGTTATTTATAAATGAGTACATATCAAACTTCCTATTCTGTATGCCAGGATATTCCAGGGTCAGATTCCACTTGGAGGTCCAGTCACAATAAAGATTAAAATAGGTGTGTAGGGAAATAGCCACTGGAGCTTGTGATCCATCACATTTAAATTAATTAAAAACTGTAATCAGAAATAATAAATAAAAATATAATGGATATTATAAATTTCTACTTCTGCAAACCAAAAATAGTACTAAACTAAAATGAATAAGACTTCAGATAATAACAGTTAAATAAATCTGGACAGGTGCATAAGTAATGATAACATGAATCATCTTTCTTAATAACAAAAATTTTATGAAATGCTGTCCAAGCAAAAATCTGAACTGACATAAATCATATTATAACTTATAATTTCATTTTTAATGTGAAGTATTAGGAAATATGACAGTCAAAATGATGTACTACAACTATTACAAATGCAGGATATACTCCTTGAGATTTTTACTGTGGAAGTTACCAGTCAGATTATTGAAGTTAATGTTTTCACTCAATTTCATGCGTAAGGGAGTGGGAAAAGTTTCTTTTGTGGGCAAAGTAGTCAGGAATTTGAATAAATTACCTAGGGAAATGATGAATAATCTACCAAAAACACTGAAGAAATTTAAAATTAAAATTCGAAACTTCAATTCAAAAGATAGTACATTTATAAAATGTCTAATGGATTTATCTTATACAAAAAAGAGGCAATTAAGCAATTAATATCATTATAATGAAGAAATGGTCATATGGGGATGTTGAACTAAGCAACTAAGCTTCAAATCAAATGTATAATTATTAACATTAACTCTTGTAACCTATTTTTTTCCTTTAAAAAAATATCCAGGTCATTAGGAATGCATCCAAATTATTATTACCATCCCGTAAAATAGATTAAGTCCCTTAACATCTATAAACATTTCCCTCTCTATGTAAAATGATTACTATATATTATATCATCAGAAACAATCATAAGTTACAGTATATTAATTTTTGTCAAGCCAACCTCAGAAAGAAAATTGTCATGTTTTGATCAGTTCAAGAAATGTGTCAGGCACTTATTTTCAGTGCAAGAAAACTGTCAATTACTACACTTCTCTCATTTAATACTGCTATAGAGCATGTTAACAGAAAACAAAATTATGATATACATTTCTGCAACTGACATAAATATCATACTCAACATTACAAGATTGATACAGCCCTATTTCTGGGTATAAGAACAAAACAAATTTGACAAATGCCTTTTGTAATCGCAGCAAAAACTGGTGTTTGAAAAGAACACAGTTCAGGTTTTTTTGTACCATTTGAGATGTATATCGTAGTTAAAGACTCCAAAAATGTAATATTGTTTGGTAATAAATAACATCAGAAAAAACTAACTGAATAAACATTTATAGACACAGGGAAAACACACAAAAACAAAAGGATGCTTTTGGGTTATGGATTTTATTATGAAAAAAAAGCATCTTACCTTTGCCACCTAAAATCATTCAGTATTTATATTTTATAAAATACACATCTCTCAATCTGTGATTCAGTACACATTCACAGGCGTATACATCTACCAGGGGTGTTTCGAATTCACAGGAAAAGAAGCAGTAAAACAATAGCTTTTCATATTTATATACATGTAGTATATAATGTATTTTAATGAAGTAGATAATGTATTTTAATAAAGCCAACATACTTATAAAACAAAACAGAAACTTATATAAGACACGTGGCAACTATTACAAAGATTTTCCATAATTTACAGACTTTTGAGCACTGTTTAGTAAGCATTTGCGTAAAAAAATATCTGAAGATATTACTCTTAGGTTGTAAATGTACCAGGTCAACATCTGTGCTCTCAGATCAATGATAACAGAAATCACTACTGTAACTTCTAAATTAATTGAAATTAATTTGTAATTAAAACCAGATAAAAATATGCCATTTAAAAATAATTGTATTTAAGCATGTTTAATTCATAAGTAAAAAATTTGTGATGATGTCAAACTAAATAAATTACATTGATTACATCTGGTTTGATGATAAAAGTTATTAGATAACATAATGACCGTCTTGTGATAAAGATTTAAATTTTTTTACTAAATTTAATTAACAATACATTTCAGGAACAATTTTTAAAGCATATTTCAATTATCAGGCACATGATGGTATTGACAGCATACGAGGCTAGGAATTGAGTAATTTCTACATGATAGTTCAAGTACTTCTGAAAGATGAACTGGCAGATTATCTCTGTATAATACAAATACAAGATACATAGACACACTTGTTCCAATCTATTACCTAATTCATTCACTTGTATGATATAATGAAATAAGACAACTAAAAACAAGCAAAAAGTTTTAAATTAAAAATATTACTCGTGGAATTTTTTTAGCAATTGCAACTTTTATTAACACACAAAATTAAACGATAACTTAAATTTCATTAAAGGCACCATTACTTACCATAGATGATGGTTGACATAACAAAATAAATATTACAGTAGCAGAAGAAACCACCGCCTACCATAAATGATGGCTGGATGGCATCGACACATGTAAAAGTGGTGGTTTGTTCTCCTATCCTAATTGTAATATTTGTCTTGCAATACAGGTATTTTTTTTTTTCCTTGCAATTCATAACTAAATTTGAAGAAGCATAAAACAATGAAATTTTTTATTTTAAATCTTTTGGCAGTGGAAGAACATGGTATGCCCTGGGTATAAATTCACCAGATGTCCAAAAATTTCAATGTTTTATTTTAATTTGTTACTGTGTATCTGTGGTAACCTGTAACCATCACTGAGAAGTTATTGTTTATTCCTCTACTTAAATTTTATTTCAATTTGCTATGTTACCATTAAATCCTAAATCATAACTTTAAGAGAATTAATGAAGTTGAGCTCCATCTTCTCATTACACATGCTATCAGTAATTCCAGTTGAATTTCTGAACAAAATAAATTATATATGTTGACAAACGACATATTCTGTAAAACCTAAAAAGTCAGAACAAAATATAACAGGATATTCTTCAATGAAGTCCATGAATGGGACAAATTATCAAGAGATGTGAACAGCATACCTCATAAAGAGAAAAAAAATTTTGTTTAGTGCAAAAGTATGTAATGAAATGTGAAATTCCCACCAGCTGCAAGCTCAATTGAAATTTAAGTTAAGAAACATGTTAAAGTTATTTCACAAGTGAAGTACCAATAATGTGGAGTTATCTCTGCAAATTAAAACCAAAATTTCAGAAACTAAATGCTTGGCAAGATAAATAAGGAAAAAGATAGGAACCATTGGTTACCATAGATGATGGCAGGATGGTGCAGGAAAAAAAATCATTGACAAGGAATACTAACATAATTGTTTAGTACAAACCTTCTTCAGCATGGGAACTTGGAATGTACAGATTTGGAACTTAGCTGCCTCTCTCCTCGTTTATTTTAACATTTGCTAATAAACTTTTCTTTCATTTCAAATCCAGAAATGCTTGATAAATTTTAGAAATAAATTATATTGATTGGAATACCACAGGAAGACATGAGACCAATAACAGCTTTCTGTCATTTCCAGTGATAAAATAAATTCAATACATATACTGAATTATTATTATTATTTTTGTTAACTATGGCAACAGGAATCTTCGTCCTGAACAACTTATTGCCCCTGGCTGGGTCCTTGATAGGAATGGCACTTTATAATTCCTAGGGCATCTCAACTAGAAATTGACTAAAATAAATTTTCAAATCTATTTTAAAGTAGTAGCAATGAAAAAATACAAACAAAAACGTTTATTGTCAAAGATTTTAAATTTATAGGGTATCGACACCACGTAACTTGTACAAACAATATCTGGCATTAGGTATCAACCAGCAACATACATACATACAGAGAGTAATAAACATTTAACAGCAATACGGCATACAAACTGCCTTCATTTCTTCTTAAATAAACAGTTTTGCAATCCTTTTAACTGCATGTTCAAAGGAAATTGTGAATGTGTAAATTACATCAAAGACATAGAGGCCCAAATAACTTTGTGAAACAATCATGTAATTATGGTTTACATATTTACATTAATTGATTCTAACAAAATTACACTCCTGAGATTGGGCCATATAAGGAATGTCAAGAACACTTCATAACAAACAACAAAGGTATATTCTATCACACACATACATTTTTTAATATTATTAAATGATTTATCAGTCACAGTATTTATTTCAACAAGAAGAATAATCTTTCAGTTGTAAGTAAGAGTCTTCTGTGCCTCTAAGAAGAGATGACAGAACAGATGACTAGCGATAAATTTTGTAATCACTTATAAAAAAACATTACTGATATATTGAAATCATCTCTAACAACAAACTATAATTAAACTATTTTTAAACGAATTTTCAATACATACACAGCAGAAAGCATGTGTTAACATGTGCACTTGTTACTCATTAATGCAGTATTTTGTACATATCATCCTAAATGACACAGCCAACTTTAAGCATGAAAGAAACCTTTATCTGGTGTGCCAAATTATTCCGGTACAAATAACACAGACTAATATACAAAAATAAAACACCAGTTTATATTGCACCAATTATAAAGATACACATAAACATATTAGTAACTAATTTGCAGCTTTACCTATTTGTATCCGAAATCCAAAAGTTTCAGCGAGACCTTTTAAATGTGGAAGGAACAATAAATCAATATAGTTCCAATGGAAAAAATTATATTGGTAAATACGTAAATAAATTAAATGACAAATCTGTGTTCCCAATTTCTGAGCAGGACAAATTGAAAACTTGTAAAATGTTTTGACAGAGCATATTTTAAAAAGTGATCATACCCTGTACTTCCAATTTAAGACAAACCTATTTGATTATTAAAACTTGCAAGTACAGTTCATATCTGCATAGGGTAAAGAAGGAACGAAGATACACACATTTAATGCAGTCCAAAAAAGAAGACTGTGCAGTTCAAACAGTGCAAAACAAAATCAATGCATTACACAATCCATATACACCTGTATTTCACACATACTGACTTGATTCAACAGTAATTTCATTCATTAAGGTTGGCTGAATTATCTCAAGCCAAGGGATGTAAACCTGCTACTTGTGACTGCTATCGCCCAACTGTTGAGTAGGCATCAGCATATTTTGAGGAGCAGGGTCGAACACCATCATCAGAAGGAGGCCAGGGGCAGGGTGCCGAAGTTGATGGAATTGCCCACTGGGGTGAAGGTGAACGTGGAGGTGATGGGGAACGTGATGGAGCAGGTCGCTCTTGTAGCGCTGTCACTTGGCTGGGGTCCTCATCCACTGGACTATATGGTGCAGAGCTGCATCGAGTGATGATCGATAGCAATAGTGCTTCCAAAGCACAAACGTAGCCCAGGGCCTGGATTTACAAGAACACAAATATCTGTATATATATATATATATATAAACAAATATTGACTTAATGGCAATACTTAAAAGGAAAAAACACAATGTGATAAAAATTAAATACAGGGCAAGTACACCCATCACTTATCACAACATACAGGGGCATTGAAGTGACACACACACACAAATAGGAGGAACACAGATACAGTATTTTGGCTGACAATTAGTCACTTGGAAGTTGAATGAAGCATCCACAATAGTCCCTGTGACATAAACAGAATCGATGTACTATTGACCATTTGATTCAGAGTGAGGGTGGTGAGGACATACAACAAAACACTGATGAGAAGAATGCTTTTGATTGGCTAAAGGGAACACAAAGAAGGTTGACATGTTGGCTACTTCAGTATTTTCAAAAACATCATTTGGATAGGAAGTGTTTTCGTACAAGTTGCAAGCAGTCTGGATTGCCACAAAACAGTAACTTATATCAGTGAAAAAACTTGGAGAATAAAGATGAATTGAGGTCAGGAAAGGTGCCATTGTTGATTAATTAAAGAGCATACGTATGTGTGTTGTATGAATGAAGTGATAATGTACTGTACTGTTTCAGGTTTCTGTCTGCAGTCTTGACGAAGATTCGGAGTCCGTTGCTTTGTTACATGATCGTACAAAACAAATTTGAAATTAACTAACATGTTAATTGTATTTGGAATGACTTTTCAATTATTATCAAGCAACAAACCCTTTGTATGATAACATTTCTAAGTAGAACTATAAATCTTTCCCTTAGTAAGGGATGGCGGCCATTTAATCTTAATTAATATCATTGATTTTCAAACCTGATAATAATAGTGCTTATATTGCAATCTGGTACTGCAGAAGCTAAGCTTCATATGGTCAAAAATTTATAATTTCATATTGTGCAGAACTATGGTCTTCTAATAGAGTTCACAGCTAATTATAAAAAAGGATAAATTCATGACCAGGCCGTGACAAGCAATGAATTTTCGTCTTACGAGATACATGTCGTGAGATCAGATGTGACCACACTAATGGCAAGTGCTTTGTATGTGACAGGAAAAAAAGAAAATGATTGGAAAATATAGGTATAAATAAGAAAAGATAGAGGAACCACTACTTCACACAGGTGACAGCAAGATGGCATAGAAACAGCAAAAATACAAAAACAGAATATATAGAAATTTTTAAAGTTAAACCCTACTTTAACAGTAAAACAAAGTGAAAAGGGTGGGAGTCAAAGAGCAACTGACTAATCACTACACAACGACATTTAACTGTGAAGCCAGGGTTGGTAGGTAAAGGGAATTTCGAAACAGGAGCAACAATGGGAAAGAGATGAGGTCAAATATATATGTATGGCATATGCCAAAACACACAACAATAATTCTCTTTCACAGTTCATGCCATCAGTATCCTCTCTTCAAGTAACAGTTTCTCTGAACTTAAAAGATGGCCACTGGCCTACTAATATGTACTGAGTGTCAGGCATCCATCAGGGCTAAATCCGAGTCATGTGTATTTTAATTTAAAATTCCTTTTCAGTAGCTTATTAGCTCCCCTACCCCCTCCCCAACATTTTTTTAAAATTCTTTCCCTTCCTTGCTTTTAGTAAACCCTTCACAATTTTTTTTTTTTTTTAGCTATTTAAAAGAAGCTCCAAATTATTAAATATCTACGGTTTGAGCAAAAACAGTAAAGACGTAAAGAAATTATTATAGTCTTATTATAAATTTAGATACCTAGTTTCAATCACAAATGATGTGGCCACTATACAGTTATCTTATGAACTCATATGGATGTGAAGCTTTTTAATCACCATGCCTGTTTCAATGATGGATTAGTGATCACATTCTAATGGAGCAGTTAAATGTTGCCATCTGTCTACCATAGCTAGTGTTCTATTAGTGGATATTTTTTTTTTTGCTAAATGTGTAGTTTATGAGGCAGAGTTTAGGAATCATCACAACATCCCTCTAGATGATTAAGGGAAACTACCTAACAACTGCAACATGCAAGGACCTGTTGTATCTCCTTGATTCAGAGTGGTGGCACTTACATGCATGCACACCAGTGGGATCCAGGTTTTTTGTTATCTTGTAGCCTGTAATGTATATCGTCACCAAATGCAACTCTGTTCTGAATACACATTTCTTCCTGACAGTCTATCCAGTAAGTAAAGTTTATGGATATATTTCTGGCAGCCAAGCACATCGATTATTGAGTGAAATAAGCATCCACACAAACCATGCCATACTGATGGTGGTGGGATGCTCTTCTTGATTGGTGCATACTGACATCCTGTGATCATTTACCCTGATGTCCAACTTTTATAATTCAGGTTTAGATGAAATAATTATTAATATTTTCATGTAAGCAGAAATAATGATTATCTGGGAGCTAAAGATTAACGCATTTAAGCAATTTCTGGTACTTTAAAAAGATATTAAAAATCATTCCATTTATCTTAACTTTTGGAAGACGAAAGAAAATTTTTGAACTCCTTTAGCTTATAATTTAGCTGACCTGAAATGTTGTTAGTGTTCTCCTTTTACATCAACTTTTAAAAACTATATTTAACAAAAAATTTTGATTCAGTTTAATTTGTTAAACAAATCAGAGCATGAATAATAAAATGATTTATCATGTAAGCATTCAACACAGGATTGGACATTAGTGGTAGAAGAATTTAAGAAATCTGCTGTAATTTTAAGAATAAATGTTAATATTCAATTTCTTCTCTTTGTCATTTATTTGTGAACCCATGACATTAATTTTGATTTATTATGATTTCTTATCCGTTATTTTATAGTAAACACATTTAAAACCATTTTTGTTCTACATTAAAAGTGTGTTTCATACATCATTCATATAATCAGAATAATGAACACCCAGGCAATGGGATTGTGCCTAAGGGTTAGAAACATAAAATTTGAATTTTTATTTCCTGATGCACATTTTCAAATAATTGGAAAACCAGTATTATTACAAATATAAAGATTAAAAACAGTTTTCATAACAAAACAGAAACCTAATGCAATTATACACAGTAAAAATCAATATTCCTTTAACTTTTTCATTACATTATTCTCTCTGTAGCAAGCCAACAACAGAAAATTAAAAAGTTAAAGACAAACATGCTTACCCCTGCAACCAACAGCTGCTCCCGTGTCCATTTGGGAACCCAAGAATATGATTCATGGTACACATGAATGAGGTGAATTATTAATGAAGAGCTTATTAAATACAGCACACTCACACTCACGTAGAAAAATCCATTCTGAAAATAAAAAAAGCGGTGTGGTGTTACATCTGCACACAGTATACTCTCTTACGTACAAAATATAAACATTATTTATTAACATAAAAAAGTTTACAGGATTCTTATGGCTACTGCCACTTCCTGCAGGATTCTCATCAGTAGAGCTCCTCATTCCCATTACAATCATTTTGGTACTCGAAAGGATGTGATGCGGTCAGCACCACACTTCAGTCATTCTTCACTTTCCCGCTGTTTTCCTACACTGTTCCCATTAGATAGCAGGCTGAATGAGCTTGGGGAGCCATTTTGTAACATAACTGTTCTAAATTCACATATCTTATATAGTTCAAGAATTTGAGCCCAGATACACCCATTTTTCCCTTTCATTCTTCTATTCTCTTAAGCGTTATTTCCCCAACTTACTAATTTTATCGATTACAAATTTTAAATTCTTTCAGAATTTTTGGTTAATTATTCATCACTTCCCTACGAAATTTATTCAAATCCTAGACTCCTTTATTTCCAAAAGAAAATTTTCCACTCTTTTATGCCTGAAATCAACTGCCAGCTTGTGGTTGTGGCCATGTTTTCCCTTTTATGCACTACTCTCATGTCTCCCACCAATATGTCCTGTTTTCAAAATTAAGAGACCAATCTTGTCTCTTTTCTAAAAAATGCTTCAACGACTATCTTGAACATGTGAAATGTACTATACCTGACAATCCTAAATTATTCTTTAATTTCATCCGAAACATTAGCAAAGCTGAAGGAGCACCAAACATGTTAATATTTAAAAATCAATTCACTTCCCACCTACAGCAAATGTGTGATCTGTTTGCACAATACTTTTCTTCAGTAATAACAACTCCATCTTCGCCTACTTCCAATATCCATTTCAGTACAAACAATAGTCCGAGTATACTTTCAGTCACTGATGAAGATGTTTACAAACCATTGGGGGAGCTAGACTTTTCAAAGAGTTGTGGCCCTCATCAAATACCAACTGATGTTTTGAAAAACTGTAGAGTCTTGCTTTGCCATCCTTTAAAAAACTTGTTTAACAGGTCTCTAAAGACAACAATTTTTCCTGATGTATTTAAGCTTGGTCATGTTGTGCCTGTCGATAAATGCGGATCAAAGGAAGATGTTAAGAACTACAGACCTATTGTTACACAATTGGTGTTAGCAAAAATCTTCAAGAAGTTGGTGCTAAACAAAATCTACCCCATGTTCCGTAACATAATTACTCCAAAGCAACATGATTTCTCTCCTGGAAAATCAACAGCAACTAACCTTGTGATTCTTCAAGATGAAATAATTAGAGCATTTAGTGAGTGAAAACAACTTAATGTCATATATCTTGACTTTTCAAAGGCATTTGATAAAGTTAACCATCCCCACCTTCTTACTAAGTTGAAGGAATATGTCAAAGTTGGTAAATTATTGGATTTTGTAGCTACCTCAGCAACAGAAGGTTGATTGTAAAGGCTTTTGGCTCAGTGTCATCTGCTTTTGCAGCAACTTCTGGAGTACCTCAGGGTTCACACCTGGGACCATTGCTGTTCAATATTTTCATAAATGATTTAGTTAGAATTTTTGCCAGTTGCCTTCTCTTTCCAGATGACATTAAGATTTTTAAGAAAATCATGACTTGAGATGATTGCTTAGAACTTCAGAATTGCTTAAAAGCTATTGTGAAATGGTGTCAACAAAACAGTATGAAACTTAATGCTAATAAATGTTCCTGCATTACTTTTCACCGCACGAAGTCTGCATTACATTTTGAATATGAAATGGAAAATCAGCTACTGAGTCGCTGCACAACTGTAAGAGACCTAGGAGTTCTTCTGACATACAATCTCAATCTGGAAGAACATGTCCACAACATATACGCCAAGGCCTCCAAGTGCCTGGGCTTACTGGCACGCACTTCCAGATTTATTAATAATACTCAGAAACTCAGGTTTTTGTACTGTGCCCATGTCAGACCTAAGCTTGAGTATTGAAGCATTGTATGGTCCAATAAAAGTTTCTCGGGAGTCCAGCCGGATGGTGTCATAAAACACCGACGTTTCGACAACCTGCTCGGTTGTCTTCATCAGGCCAGTCTCCATTTACATATCATTGTATGGTCGCCTCATCAGATCACACTAATTCAACAGATTTAGAATCTTCAAAATAAATTCTTATGGCTTATAGGTTGTCGCATGGGTTTTCATTACAAAGACGTTCCATTGGTTGCTGTTGGAATCTACCTTGGACTCCATCCTTTGGAGTTGAGACGGAATGTTCATGGTGTCCTATTTCTCAGGTGTTATAGACTGCCCTGAAATTCTCAGACATGTGTATTTTCATTGTCCGTCTGGTACACAGTTGAGAGAGCTGTTTGGTCGTCGACATCTGCGCATGAACTATGAAGCTAGCAGCATCTTAGAATGCATACAGAGACTAGATAACAGAATACCTCCTGAACTTGATTTTTTCATTGACAGTGTTGCTGTTTTCGAGTGAGTACTCATAAGTGAGTGGAGTCAGCAATGATGGACTTAGTACAAGTACTGTCTCTTATTTCCTGTAATAATTTTTATTTTTCTGTAGTTGTATGTTGAGTCTTATTATTAGTTTTTGAATATTTAATAATTTTTTGTGTAATTATTTTTCTAGTTTCAGTAATATTATCCTATGCCTGCTATTTTCTGTCATCTTCTTGTTTTCACTATAAATAATTGTTCACAAATAGTGATAATTGTGTTTACTAAATAGCTATCACCGAGCGTGGTGGTGTAACAGTTAGCATTCTGGCCTCGCATTCGGGACAATGGTGGTTCGAATCCCCATCCGGGCATCCAGATTTGGGTTTTCCATGGTTTCCCAAATCACTCCAGGCAAATGGCCATGGCCAAATTCCCTCTCAGTCCTTGCCCCCATCCTTTCCCGTCTCTAAAGACCTCGCTGTTAAGAGACGTTAAGCAGTTAAAAAAATAAAAAAATAGCTATCATCAGATATACTAATATAAAATGGTTTTTCTGTTGGAACAAATTAAAAAAATCTTTTCAAGCCTCATCACCAATATACACTTGTACACTCCCTTCAGTCTCCTTATCCTCCTCCTGTCTTCAAATCAATCCCAATGTAGCTCCTTTATGATATCAGTTAGTGGCTGAGTTCTGGGATAATTTTCACAAACAAATATAGGCATCTGTTTTAGGTTAGGTGGCTTGCAGAAGGTGATGCAGCGAGCTGTTGTAAGGATAGTGGAGCAAATGTAATGCATTTCAGGAAAATATCTAAGGATCAGGAAAAGTTGTAACCATGACAAAGAATCTGGTTTATGGATTGCAGGCCAGGAGTGAGAAAAACAGGATTACAGATTGGTTTTGGGTAGTGTGTTTCAATGAGGGTGATAGCTCTCTTTATAACTATCAAAGCAACATGATCTGGGTTAACGTACCATCATAAGTGTTGTTCATTGAGTTTGCAGGTATGAAGTTACCATAAAGATACCTTTGCCATTTAATTCAAATGAGCATTTATTAAAAATTTCCAGAACAACAGCAAATTTACCCTAAACATACTGAAAAATAGAAGCTTACTATTGCAAGCATCATGTGTTGCAAATTTTTGGCATTAGTTGCTACGAACTTCTACTTCATTAAATACCATTATCATCAGCAAACAGTATATACAAACATACATAGGAATTACATATTAGGATAGGAAAATGAAATTATGGTTGTGTGGCACAAACACGTAAAACAGACACACATATAAATGACATTAAAATTTTCAGGACTTAGCTCTTTAGCAATTAGAGAACATATGGAGAGTGGGTGTTATAGAATACTGCCTCACAGAGTGACTGTTAAATGAGGAACATGGTGGCGGTAAATTCAAACAGAGGGCAGGGAAAGGGGTGTTGATTTGAAGCTAACACCTTAGTACTGCAAAATATCAAAACTAAACACTTGCAAGCAAAGAGAACAGATAGGAAAATAGTACAGTAAAAATAAATAAATAATAACATTAAACCAAAGAACTTATGAAGTTAAACATTACCTGTAGTCAATGTTTTTTTTTGGTAACAGTTTAACTTCCCTTTTTAACAACGTGGTCTTTAGAGACGGGAAAGGATGGGGGCAAGGAATGGGAAGGAATTCGGCCATGGCCTTTTTGAAGGAAGCATCCCGGCATTCGCCTGGAGTGATTTGGGGAAACCATGGAAAACCCAAATCTGGATGCCCGGACAGGGATTCGAACCTGTAGTCAATGGTGTTTCAATTTATGTAGTAGGGATGGAGGTCTGATGAGGATGAAGGGCAGAAAAATTAATGACTGGATGTTATCTTAAATTGAGATCAGATGGATGCCGTGTGCTCAGTTTGTACCAGTAGGCAATCTCTCACCCTCTGAGTTGAGAGGGGAACTCTGATAGCACAAACCATGAATCAAGAATTAAAATTACTGGTCTGTGGGAGATGGTACGCACAGGGCTTGTTTGACGTCAATTACTGCAATGAATGCAGCCTGGATTGATAATACGAAAAGGGGAACAATATAACTTGTAAATTGCCACAGGGGCATGAGCTCCATCGCAATTAATAATAATCAAATAAGCTTCTAGGATTCAGGGTGAATATTGTCTGTCTGTTGCCATTCATTGTTATGTCTAGTGGTTTTTTGGTCAAACCTATGTAGGAAACTATGCATTAGTTGCAGGTCAGCTGATACATCATATGGGATGTTTCACACGTGATGGGAATATTTTATTATCCTCCCATCTGTGTACTGCTCTCTCCTTCATCACCGTGCATTTCAAATCTCATTGTTGGCCATATTTGCAAACAATCTGAACATTTCTCATCCTACAATATTAATGGGTACCCAAAAATAACCGGAATAGCATTACCGTGGGCAGAGCTCATGTAGTACACATTTTTGCCGTTAGACATTTATAGCTCAACTCATTGCCAGTATAGAGCCGCTTGTGTTGTCGACCTAGCTTGTTCTGTTAATCTGCAGTGATTGTTTTTGCTAGTGCTGTTTTTTTATTGTTTCGTTTTTGATGATGGCAAGTTTAAATGAACAACGTGCAGCTGTAAAATTTTGTTTTTTACTCAGTAAAAATGATGCTGAAACTGTTTTAATGCTGAAAAGAGCTTACAAAGATGACAATATGGGAAAAATGAGTGGTTCACTTGGTATAAAAATGGCAACATGCCGATTGATGACAAATCTCGTTCTGGATGCCCATCAATTGCCAGAATCGACAAAAATGTTGAAAAAATTTGAGAGCTTGACACAGACAAGTGTTAAACGGTCAGAGATTAGTGGGTTACCTTGGAGCTTCAGTTCAGCGAATTTTAACTGAAGATTTGGGAAAGAAAAGGGTTGCTACTAAGTTTGTTCCTCAGGCTCTGACTGACAATCAAAAAGAACGTTGAGTTGAAGCATGTTGAGCTTTGAAACAACAGCTTGAAATTGATCCAGATTTTCTGTCAAAGGTCATTACTGGTGATGAGTCATGGTACTATGGCTACAACCCAGAAACAAACCAACAGTCAAGTCAATGGAAGACGTCATTGTCACCCCGTCCAAAAAAATATCTTCAAACATCAAAACAATGCTCATTTGCTTTTTTGATGCCAAGGGCGTAGTTCATTCAGAGTTTGTTCCCCCACATCAGACCATCAATAAAACCTTTTATTTTGAAGTTTTAAGAAGATTACACAACAGTGTTCATCAAAAAAATACCCCATTTGTGGCAGACAGGAGACTGGTTCTTCCACCATGACAATGCACCTGCACACACAGCTGTCTCTGTTATGCAGTTTTTGGTTAAAAATGGCATGATTCCACTGCCGCACACACCTTACTTGTCTGACCTGGTTCCGTGTGACTTTTTCTTACTTCCATGCATGAAAAGGGGCATGAAAGGACACTGTTTTGACGACATTGAAGAGGTCAAGGAAAAAATGAGGGAGAAAATGTTTCGAACGATGGAAGCACCGGTGGGACAAATGTATTAGTTGTAATGGAGAGTATTTTGAAGGGGATAAAGTTGTATCATAAAAATTTGAAAATAAACTTAGCTTATAAAAAATAATTCTGTTTTATTTTGGGGGGGGGGGGTACCCCCTTGTATTTTTATTTTGATCATCTAACATGCCTAAATTCCCCTTACATGTCATCTATTGATAAATACTTGTCTCCACTAATGACCTCACTGTTGATGTGCCTTAAAGCCACACAATGCCTTTCAACTATCCAAACTTCAATCTCATATCATTTTCTTAAAAGCATGTCTATCCTGAAACATACACCGAAATGATAGCACTATCAAACTGCTGGTATCTGGTTGTCCCCGCTATATACCTTTTACTACAAACAGTCTTTGGCTCTTACTCACCTAGTATTGCACAGTATACTGATCTTACAAACCAACCTTCCAGACACTTTACACCCCTTCACAAAATACTCATGCTCTCATCCATGCTAGTAATTCCACTGATACAGCAAATTTTACAGCAATTATACATGCCCAGAGCTTTTGAATAAGTTGTCCACATTCACAGCATTATTGGTTGTAAATAAAAATCAAGTAACTTATTTTCTATGTAGTTTCTTTCAACAGAAATACATTTTCTCCATTGGATAGAAGCTTTCTGACCCAGTTATAGAAAAAAATAAAATGGCTGTAGACTCTTGCACACATACTGTTCAACCATCACATCATATTCAAATGGTTCTCCTTCTAATGCCTCCACCAGTGAAGCAAACATATGGTAGTGACATGGGGACTGCCTGGATAAGGAGGGTTGCCAATGCATTGCAGTGAGTGTATCATGAGTTAGAACTGCTGCATGCAGCAGTGCATTTTCATGCAAGAGGAGGACATAACTTTCTCAGCAGGCAGTCACTTCTTGATCTTGATTTTTGCTCCCTCTCCAACTTTCTTCCACTTCATACTTGTTCTCTTTTTTCATGGAGTCTACTGATAGACCCATGTTTTGTTGCAGATCACAATGCAACCCAAAAAAGCCTCTCCTTCTTCTTCAAAGCAATTCAGTAGTCACTAAAATCTTTCCACGCATTCTTTTGTGCCTCAGAAGACCTGGAATGCACCTTGCCAAAACTTTTCTGTGCCCAAGTATTTCTGACATAATCATATGGAAACTTTGATACATTCTCAGCAACAGTAATATGATTGTCTTTCATAATTTCATGTACAGTCTAAATATTGGCATCATTGATGCTTATCGCCATTTATGACTTTGATTCTCCACTCTATCACAACTATTTTGAAACTTTTTGACCCAATCGAACATTTGGGTTTTACTTAGAGTAACATATAATCAAACTTTGCTTGGAATATACTCCAAATTTCACTTGATTTTAGACTTTCATTGATGAGAAAATGAATATTAACACATTGAACAACAAATGGTGTTGCCTCTCATTAACTCCTGGCACCAATGAAAATACAGACGTGTGTGGGGTGTTGACAAGGTTATCCACTCTCCATCCCCCTGCCTCCAACTTTTGCCAGGCTGTACTGCTCAGATCACTATGCGAGTCAAATAAACAAAATACTGGTTTATATTTGAATGACCCTCATATTTCCTCAAAACCATCCACTGCCCAGTCTCTCAATACATCTCAACCTCCTCCTTTAAAACTGACACCTTATTCTCTTCACTCAAGCTCTACTTCCAAATTTAAATTGTCAAATGTGAACCTGTCCTCTTCTCCGCTATCAGAATCCCAACTCTTGGTACTCTCCAAAGGCCTCAAGTTTTTGCCTACCCCTACAGTTGACCATACCACCCTAGTCCGTGACTCTCTTTCATTCTGCTGAACTATCCTCTGGCGGTACCAGTTTGCCACTCATGTTAATGAAACTTGTCTTCAGGACTACCTGAAACCCAGTCTCCAGAAATTCAAACCATTATCCACACTTGACCTGCCATTTCTTCCCCAGAACCATTTCCCCAAATTTTCAAGAACTTCTTATCCACTAGTTTGGCTTCACCTAGTTTCATGACAGTGGTCTGCTAGCTTAGTAGTTAAGACACTCACTTTCAAAAGTTCCGAGGTCCGGTCCATCATAAATCCTACTAGGACCAGGAATTTTTGAGAGTTGGTTTGATCATATGAGCTACAGGATTTTCCATTGTTCGGATCCCAAATTAAACTGTAGGTCCCAAAGGAAAAGAACTGGCCGTCCTTCCTCTGACATAATGGCATAGTATGCCTCCTTCAGGAGGGTCCAACCCAGCTTCAGGTTGTGAATTTAGTTAATTTTTTTAGTTTTCTGAAATTCTTGGCCATCACCAGCAATCTTTTCTCCACCAAAACCCATCCCAGAAAAAAATTAATACCTCTTCATTCTTCTTGCGAACAAGGGATCAAACACAGTAGTTATGAATTGCAACAACAATATGGCTGAATTCCATCAGTTATCAAACACCAACACTTACTGCTGCCTCACCAATGATCCTGCACCTGCTGTAAACAAGAAAATTCAGGAATTTATGCAGTTCAACAGGCCCCTCCAAAGTATCATCCCACAGTCCATGTCACTTCTTACTTCTCAAATTTCACTTACGTCTAGCCTTTACCTCCTTCCCAAAATCCATAACTCTAATGGTTCAGGAAACCTTACTATTGCAGCTCCAACTGAATACATCTGTGCTTTGGTGGACCAATTCCTACAGTTAGAATCTGTCAGTTACCCCAATATCACGGACACACACCACTTCCTCTTCCACCTTTCTACTATGCCCACACTTCTTCCTTCCATCTCCTTCCAAGTGATGATTGCTATCATCCCCTGTACACAGTCATTCCTCTCTGCCACGAGATCAGTGCCATGGAACATTTTCTGGATCAGCACGCTTCCAACAGCCTCCCCAATAAATCTTTCCTCATCACATTGGCCCACCTGATACTCAACAACTACTTCTCCCTTGAAGGCAATATTTACCACCAAAACTGTGGCAGTGCCATGGGCATGCTAACCTTTTCATGAGCTTCCTATCAGACATTTTTGGAGAAAGTGCCTCTCAAAATCTTATATGGCTCAGATCCATAGATGATATTTTCATGACCTGGACACATGGGAAACCATCCTTACAAAATTCCTGGACAGTCTTAATACATTACCTACTCCCACACCAAGGTCACATACTCTGATGTGGATTTGTCCCTCTCCAATGGCTAACACACCAAATCCACCAACCTACAATGGTATCCCTGCTTTAACAGTTGTCTTCCACATCATATCAAATGTTCTCTTCTTTACAGTCATATATGCTCTAACCCTCATGTGGTATACAAACAAGATCTCTCAACCATTGACATCCTGCAGTGTTCCTCGTCTTATCAGAATGCCCCAAGGCTCTTTCCCATACAGTAGACCTCACTGTAAAATGTGCAACACGCATCATGCCTACACCACATTCAAAATGCCATTCATCCATCCATCCATCCATTAGCTGCTGGACCATGAAATGCAGCCAAACTGGTCACACCCTGACTGAGGCCGTTTGTAGCACCGACCAATGGGAGAGAAGCAAGAAGCTTCCCGACAGCGGGCTATTTATAGGAAGCAGGACTCGCTCGCGAGGCATTCACAGTATTGTAAATTTATATAACAGCTGATGAAGACAACGAAGGTAGTTGCCGAAATGTTGTGTGTAGAGTTAAATAAAGAAATTAACTGGCAGAAAACCCGAGAATTATTCATTTCAATTCACCAACCCTGTCACTGGAGAAAGCTTTCCCATCATAGGACATGCCATCTGTGAAGCCTCCCACATAATAGACCAACTAACCTACAACCAATGTCTGACTTCAACTTAGGTTTAACCACCAAGCCCAAAACGGATGGAATTCACCTGGAATACAAAGCACCCAGTAGCTATCCATGCCCTCTAACATTGCACCAATAGTTTTAAGTCTTGTTTCATGGTCCATGCTATCAGAGACCTCCCAAACAGTAGTAGCTCCTCTGAACTCAGAAGGTGCGAGGGAGCTTGCGTACCAGTACAAATTGGACACAAGGCAACTAACTACCCGGTCTCAATTTAAGATAATGCCCAGTCATTACTGTTTCTTCCCCCCATCCTCTCCTGGCTTCTATCCCCACTACATGAAATGAACTACCACTAAGGGAGTGTCTATAAACCATGTAGCTCCATTTTGGCCACCTGTGAATCACTCCCCCCCCACATAGCACATAGCTTTTTTTCTCTATTGATTCCAGTAGACATTTTGTACTGTTGTCTCTTACCAGACTATCGTAAATTACATACAGTGATAGTTAAATGACAGAAGTAAATATCCACATGCTGTTGTGTGTTGTGTACCTCATTATAACTGTGACACAAATAATATGAATAAAAAGTTACGTGGCATGGCTCTGAACTCCCTCCTCCCCCCATGTAGCCCAGCCAACTCCGGCCGCTTGCGTGCAGCCATCTTACTTCTACTGAGGAAGAGCCAAGCTCGAAAATTCTATTCTTTGTGTCTTTGTGTTTTTTTTTCGTGTACCACCGCCACTGGAATCCCCTTCTTTGGTAAGCGGTGGTTTTTTATCCTACCCTAATGTTCAATATATATATGTATAGTAACCAGGAAATAATAGGAGCTATGTAGCAAATGGATCATTTTATATATATATCATATTCCACATTAAACTATGGGCCCCAGATGAAAGGAACTGGCTGTCCTACTTCTGACACAATGACTTAGTAAACCTTCTTCGTGAGGGTCCAACGAATCATCGGGTTATGGAACTAAGTTAGTTTGTACCAAATGCGAAATGAAGCCCTCCATTTTCTATCCGTCTGTTGCAGGACTCCAGTACTTAAATGGAATATGTTATAAACTAAAGTTAGCAAGTGTATTTCTTTGCTCCAAGACTAAAAAAAGTGAAACATTGTGAAAATTATATATTATAACTATATTACAATTTACGCTATATTACTTAGAAATAAAGGAGAGACAAAAAATATATTCTATCTCAGTGTGTAAGTTGTCAATGTTAACAGCTCATTAAGTAGAAGACCAATTTTTTTGTTTTAAAATAAAGACACTTAGTGCTCATCAAAGTTTTCAATTTGGGACCAGGGCAATTTTGTTGCAGGGCTGTCTCAAAAATGATATTACCTAAAAGCTTGGAATTTGTTCCCAGTTGAGCCTATAACCTATATTTAAAAAACAAATACTAAAACACTTGTATCTGACATACAAGGTCTGTCCTAGAAGTATCTGACCTTCCTTCATATCTTTGCTCCTGACAATTTTAGAGCCATAGGCTGTGTATGAGTGTCAACAGTAAAGCTTCATGGACTCCCTAGATGCTGTAATTGTCGCCGCGACACCGCAGTTCATGTGCAGTGTGCATTTGTTAATGAAATGTTTTATACGTTCATTACATTGTGTTATTGTAAAAAATGATGGAAAGATCAGAGCAATGAATTTGCATTACACTCAAAAAGAGTTGTGCGGAGACATTGAAATGATGAGGACGGCATTTGGGGACAAGTGTATGAGCAAAACACAGATAAAAGAGTGATTCAAAGAAGACAGCACCTCTGTTGACAGTAAGCCACACTCTGGGCAGCCTCTGATGACAGGAACACCACATAATATCAAAACTGTGTGACTTGTGATCAATGAAGATCATCTATTGACTGTGTGAGAACTAGAATGTGATCTTGGAATATCGAAAACTAGTGTTTGAAAGATTTTAACTGAAAATTTGCAAATGGTTCACTTGTGTGCGAAATTATTCTGAAATTGCTACCGGTGGAGAAGAAAAACCTTTGTCTTGAAATCTTTCAGGAAAATTTGGTAATGGTTAATAATGATGAAAATCTGCTTAAAAAGATTAAAACTGATGATGAATTGTTGGTTAATGGTTATGATTCTGGAGCAAAATGACAGCCTTCGCAGTGGAAGCTGTCAGCAGAGCCATGACCGACAAAAGTGCGCCAATGTCAGACCAATGTTAAGTCGTTGCTGCTTGTTTGATTATTATTGTTATGAGGGTGTTGTGCATCACAAGTATGCTCCTAAAGGTCAGACGATCAACAAAAAATATTATCTTAAGTTATGAAAAGACTGCATGATGCAATTAGAAGAAAACGACATCAGCTTTGGTCAACTGATGACTGGCTTCTTTATCACAATAATGCGCCAGCGCATAAATTGAACCTCGTGCAGCAATATTTGGCAAAGCACAAAGTTGTAGAGCTCCGTCAGCCTCCGTATAGTCCTGACGTAGCTCCCCATGACTTTTGGCTGTTCCCGATATTAAAAAATGCACCTCATAGGACACCGATTCAATGACAAAGAAACACTCAAAACTAATACAGCCTTCTAAAGGCTATACCAAAAAACAGGTTCTAGGACTGCTTCCAAAAGTGGAAAGGCCAGTGGGAGCATATTCTTCAATCAAATGGGACTACTTGGAAGGATGCCATGGCCCAACGATGAAGAATAACACCAGTGGGGAAATATGAAGGAATGGTCGGATATTTTTGGGACATAATTAATGATTTAAACCGAAATATTGTAAAGCGTGTTCATGTTTGTGTTCCTCTGTCCCACCTGCTTTCAGATGAGGTAAGTGATGGGTTATTCTCTCTATCCTTCCTTATTTTGATTTCCTAATGGCAATTTAACTGTCACCATTATTCAATTCTCTGTTAATGTGTAATTTATTTGTGATGGAGCATTTGTCCTGTAGGTAATTTCATTACACAGTTACTTTCATTTTCATGATTCATTTTTCAATCTTCAAACCTATGGCTTTTTTGCTCTAATTAATTTAACATGAATTCATTTTTTAGGTAAAATGTTCATCCTTTTCCTTGGCAAATTATTCCATGCCTGATTGTCTTTCCAACAAAAGAAAATTTTCCTGCTCCCTTATGCCTGAAATCAAGTGCCATCCCAAGGGCATCTCTTCCATTCCACATACAAATCCTAGTTCTTCCAACAACAACCATCCAAACCTGTTCTAAACCGTACTATAAAATCGTACAAAAGTTATGATTGTGCATGAAATTTATTTCAAAAGAGTAATTGCAACACTCAGCTCACAGCTGATGGTCGTGGCTTTATGCCTTATCAACAACATTAGAAGTGGGAACAGAAAGGCCTCCACCACACCAGCCAGTTGGCTGCCAGCCCCCGCCAGGCAGAGCCTCACTTTTGTTGAAGGGTTTATAAGCCTGAAATTTGAATCTATCTCTATATGTGTATGTGTTTATCTGTGTTTCAATGCTGCAGCATACTTTGGTATCCAAATGTATAATATATGAGGGGAAAAGTAAACCCATCACTCGCCACAAATGACTGCAGGAGAGTTGTTATGAAAACAAACGCTGCATATTTTACAATACTTCAGTTAAAATTCTGTCATATGGTAAATCTTTATTTTACTGTAACTATTAATAGCATTAAAATAAGGCAGTTTCTTCATGAGGAACAGCATGCTAGGCACAGTGGAAATCAATGCCTCCGTTTGTTGAGCTACCGGATGCACAGCTCGACAGCAGAAAACGCTGGAAACAGAGAGCTAAGCTAGCAACCAAAGCTAATGCAGTTAACGCACCTCATTTACATATCCAGGCAATGGCAGAGAGCCTTTCCTCTCCACTAGGCCTACAAGAAGCCAGTTTGAACAAACTATTGGCCACAGTTCAGAAATAGTGGACTGAAATCAAAATAGTAGGCTGAATCTTTCATTAATTCAAATTATTATACTCTCAGATCAAGAGTGGCATTTTTATCATAGCCTTTGAAGTATCAACCATTCTACTGCATACTTTCCTTAAGATAGCAGAATAAATTTAAACTTAACTACCACTTATTTCAAGGAACTATCCACATAACTATAGATAAGTTATTTTTAAGTCGCTTTTCCCTATTGCTTACAGATGTCTGTTGGAAACACTGCAGCTACACCTGGCAGAATGTGGAGCTATACAGACACATTTTGGGATAAGTTCCCTCTTCTATGATCAACCAAACACGCGACAATCATGTATAGAGGTGATTCACATGGCAAGGGGAACAGATTTCAACATTATGGGAGTTTATTTAGATATTTAATTGAGGGTTTTTGGGCCATATTTTGATGTTTTAGAGTGTGTCACAATGTTTACGAGAGGTGTGAGGGAGAAAAAGTTGCAAAATGTAGAACGGCACCTTGTGGGGAAGTCTGCTACATTTCACCATATTCAGAAGGTCATCTGAGTCTATGAATAGTAATGAGAATGAGGGAGGAGGTCTTTCCATCGCTGAATGTGAGCGTGTGTGTATGTTGTGCCACCGCGAGAAGAGTTGTGAAAACGCATTATTTAGAATGATCAATGGGGAGAAACTGAATTTGGCTGAAAGGTGTATCAAGTATCATAAATCTCTTAGAAGGTTTTGTAAGGGCTCAGCTTATTTGTCTGTAGGCCCATAGATGAACTTCAGTGTTTTGTTTTTTGAAAGGACGGCAACTGTTTAATGTGTTGTGTAGGATCATAGAAACTTCTGAAGTATTTAGAGACAATTCAGCCAAATTATTTTAATATCAAATTTTGTTTAGTTTCATTACCAGAGAAATAGATTTACGAAGGAGGGTTTCTCCTTTTCCCCCTCCAGATAAGGATGGGTGTCAAGTTGTGCAATCAGCTGACACAGTTTTGAGGATACATATAGAGGAACTGGAATTAATGTAAATAAATTTGAAGGGAACACTCCTAATCTGAGAGAGTTTACGTAACGTACAGCAAATATTTTTTTCCGACCTTAGAGTTGAGAAAAGTAACTGATATAAAATTTCAAATGTGGAGTTATTTTTTTGGAACTCGGTGTGGTGGAATCTTCTGGTAATCTATATTTCAATTTAAATATCAGTTGGTAGGCTTATTTGAAAAGAAAGGGTCAAAATAAATGTCTTCGACTATTACAATACAATTTGTATTTATTTCGATAGTTAAAAAGAAACTTTTCCTATTCCTGTGTTGATGTTTTGAGTTACAGAAAACTGATTTTTTTTCCAGAATATAGGGTAAAATGCAGCTGCCGATCGTTATTAAGATAAACTACTCCTTTAAAATACACCACTGCCTGTCTCTTGCAGATTCGAGCGAATGGACTATTATGACTCAACTGTTGTAATAGGCATAGTCTTAACAATGTGTATACACTGAGACACACCACCTGAATGAAGCCCAACATAAAAAAAGGTGTACAGGGTGGGTACGGCAATGGTGAGGGGAGAAGTAGATAACTAATAATTATAGGAAAGTACAATCTCTGGAAAAAAAAAATAGAGAGAAAGAAAAATTATACATAACAAACATATATTAAAAAATAATAAGGAAGATTAGGGAAAATTAACTGAACACTTACCATTAGGGAAGCAGCAGACACAGAAAGCCAACACCAATAATGCAGTATTTCTTTCGGTGTTGAACGTTAGTCTTGAGTATAGATAAGGAACTTTGTGAGGAGTCAGCTGTGTTCACATCCACTACCTTTAATGTAATACCCACACATCTTCCTTCTTTTCCACTTCCAACCCCTACCTCCACTATCTCTTTTCAACATGAACCACTGCTCACTTAGAGGTGATGTTTAAATCAGAGTGTAATATCTTTCAGAGTTTGTTCATTTATTTCAAATATTTTATATATTTACATAAAAAATTTCCAGTATAATCTTATTTATATATTTCGTGTCATGACGTTTGTCAGAGATAAACTCCAAAACTACTACACAGATTTTGTAGAAATTTGGCCAACAGTGTGTAATTTGGTCCAACTTAAATGATAGGATAGTTTTTATCTACATTATTGACCTCAATATTTATTATTACAAATTAAAAGTTTAATAAATGTTTGTCATAGGACAATATTTTGTAATTATTTATAAGTTAAGCAATCTGGTGGCTCAGAGGTTAAGGCGTCTGATTGGCGATCGAAAGGTTTCTATTTCGAATCCCTGTCTCGGCGGGAATTTTTTCGTAGGTCCTAAACCGAGATTCACCTCTGGCACAGCCTGCTGTGTAATGTGAGGTATGCCAGAACGCTTCCATGGTTCGGATTCCACGTTAAACTGTAGGTCCCTTGTACTCGGCAGGATTGCCGGGTTAGGTTAAGGTGGCTACAACAGGGGCGGAATGAGTAGCCCATTGAAACCGTCTCACCAGACGGAATTATTATTATATTTGTAAGTTCCATAAGTTTCTAACAAATGGTGGTGTGTTAATTTATCGACACAACACTTGGTTGGGTAACCATCCAGTGGATAGCGTTGTGTTTCGATTTATTTATGCTACAGTCTATTCCACGCCAAATGTGTTTATGTTTACGACATAACCGAGTTTCTTGAATGTTTCGTGTATTATCTATACTAATATCATAAACGCGAAAGTAACTCTGTTTGTTACGTTTCTTGGGCTAAATGGCTGATCTGATCATGATGAAATTTGACAAGGAGATGCTATTTGGTATTAGGACGGACATAGGATTCTTCTTTCTGTATCAATAATACATACTGTCATATAATTTGGAAAAAACTATAGAAACGGCGATACAAATGCATTGGAAATGTAAGTCTCTGTAGTACCATCCAGTATAGCAGTCTGGTAGCTCAGTGCTTAATGCACTTGGTTACTAATGTTTGGATTGTGAACTGCAATTCAAGGCCCGGTGGAAGCAAAATTTTTTAAAGATTGTTTTTGATCGTATGAGCCACACCTGAATGGTCAGTAGTTCGGATTCCAAGTTAAACTGTAAATACCACAAATTATGGCGTGCAGTGCGTGGCAAATCGTATGTGGCCTAACAATGATGTAGTTGATCACTCAGGTGTTGTTTCTCTCACAGTCAGTGTGTGCGATCTGCCCTAATAATATTATAAACGCGGAAGTAGGTCTCTTTCTTTTTCTTACATTTTGTCAACTAATTGGCTATACCAATATTGATGGAATTTGACAAGAAAATAATTTGTATCTGTAGGAAGGACACAGGACATTTTTTTTGGTATGGATAGCAGTTATAGTCGCGAATTTTTGAGAACTTATCGAATGGTGACAGACTGACGGATTCATGTGTTAGTCTGTAATGTTACATCGGTTGCTCACGCTGTGCTTCTCGCGCAGTCTGTTAGCATATGATTTGTTAATAAATTTAGTTTAGAGAGACAACTTATTATTTAGTATAGATATCAATTTGCTCTGCACTGTAATGTTACTTTCTGTCTGCCCAAAGGTTTCTGGCACCAGTTTATTTTGTCTTCTGCTTTGACATGCCTTGTGGGCATAAACCTGACTTAAGGTGTAGCTCAAGGACACGAGCAGCTAAAGTTATCAGAACTCAAGATTCTGATGCCCATGCTGAAGAAAGAAGAAAATACTAGATTGAAATAAAGATGCCCTCACTTAAACCTCTCCCCTCCCCCACATACCTGCATCTGCGTTGGGTTTTCTGATTTAAATATGTTGGAAATTGATTCTATTCATGATACAGGTTCAACGGTAGAATGATATAGTGATGGTTTCCTGTCATATTATGCTGACTCGGTGTTGTTTGGTACAAATCTGACATTACTAACAGCTTCCTATATCCACTTTTGGTAATGAAATTCTAAGTCCATGCATACAAAGTTGTGGGTACTGGGAACTTCTTTGGCCTGCTCAAGAGGTGTTTTCGCAAAACAGTTTACAATTTTGCAGTTCTCGGGTATATTCTCTTCAATCTTCACCAACACTCTATCCTCCTCTCCTCCATTTTGGTTTTATTCCCCCACCTCTGTCCACTAGTATCCGACCCTGACAGTTGGTTGCCAATATCCCTCATGTTCGTATAATGTGGCTAATTTGTTCTACTGCTAAAGACGGTCCATAAAAATGAAAATTGTAATGCTTAAAAACACTGCAAACATGGAGCGTATACTTAGCTTTTCTAAGCATGACAGTCACTTGGAATTGTTGTCAATAGAATTTCAGAAAGAATTTTGGTATCTCAGTTTTGAACACCATTCACTGCTGATGCTGAAGAGGAGAATCCAGATGGAACTATCAAAAATGCAGTAAGATTAAACAATCAGGGCGAAGTATTTTGAAGAGGACATACCTGGTTTCTTTACATACCTTCCAGAAAAGAATTAAAACTTCAGAAAGTTTGCAACAAAGATTTTGTAAATTTTCACTTCTACCTATGTGTATGAACATTTTTTTTTTTTCTTCAAGAAAACAAAAAATAACTTTTCACAGAATAAGGCTAACTGATCAACACTTATCATATCTGATCAAACTCTGAACTTCACAGATATTTCAGCCAGAAACAGTAAAAAAAGTTTTAAAAAGAGTTGTCAACTCTCAGGGCATAATGCCAAAAATGGTTGAATAGTTATATATAAATGTTTATTTTGAACTGTTGTAATTTTTGTACAATCTGTGTGTTGCTGTAGCATGCAATTTTATATTGTCATTTAAGTTTAATTTTCTTCTACTGTTTCATTACTTTGCATTCACTGGCCACTAAACCATGTAAATGTGTATTGAATGTTTCTCAGTTACATTAGTAAAAATATTTTTCAATAGTTTTTATTAAATGACTTCAATTAGTAGTTGTGTTTGAACCTCATGACAACACAAATGTGGCCCTCAGGGATGCTCATACTGACATGCCTGTCTTACACAGAAAATATGAATTGGAGCACAAGCTCATATATCATGTATCTATCCTAACACTGGCCATACATAAACCTCTCATAGTAAAAACTTGCTAGCTTATCAGTTCACTAATAAAACTCCTGCAAAATGTACTGAGATGCTAAGAAATTGCTGCAGCAGTGTGAATTGAAGATGGGTGAATATGATGGACTTAGTTTTAACATCCTCCTTCCAAAAATCAGAAATACATAAAATTGAAGTTAACAAAATGTGGAATGTGTGGCTCTGTGCTATTTCTTAAAAATTAATTTTCAGGTCTGTTTCATAATACCTCGTTTACATCATTTCATCCTTCCCCTACATAAAATCAGCAGTTTGTAAATTTTTGCTGTATATGTATAACGTTTTGTCTTGAATATGAATGTTTTCAAAGAAGTTGTTAATAGAAAATCTATTTTTAAGACAAAAACTGTAAACATTTTCCAACAATCCTGGAAACAGAAGCCACAAGTATTTCTTCTATTTGTGTGTTACACATAATGTTATGTTTCTTTGTATTTGTCTATCTTTCCCAGTTGTTCGTTTTGATATTTAATTCAGCTTCAGAAGACTTACCACGATCCACAAATAGTTGATTTTTAATTTATATATATATAAAAAATATTCTCCTAATGTACAAATATTTAAAGGAAGCTTCATTATCTTTTTCATAAAAATGGTTATTTATTACAGGTATTCTCAACCGATGGCCAGAGTTAAACATAAATTCAATTCAACTGCACTCTTTCCTGTTACAGATTCTTTGCCATTTTTACATGTTTCAGGAGACTAAAAAAATACCGTGTAGGTAGAACGAATGTGAAATTCCCACTCTTCTTAGCAAATTCTGTTTCCTTCCCGTTCCAATAAACTTTCTAACAGATGAGAAAAAACAAATATCAATACTAACAAAACAATACTTTTGTCATTGTATCATCATGTCTGTAACAACCAGTCTTGGTGCAACAGGCAGAGATGTTACTACCAACTCAAGGTAATGTGTATTATTTAATAATGGTTCTATTTAGTTAAGCATCTGCTAGCAAATGAATTTCCAAACACTGAAAGATTGTGTTGATTTAAGTTAACATATTAATTAGTTGCTTTTTTATTCATTTAAATTCATTCAGTGTAGATTGTTTCATTATGTTCTTTTTTCATAGATCTCAATATCAAGATCTAGGCAGCTTAGGCCAGGATTAAAGCTAATATTACGTGGTATAACTTAAATGTATTTTGCTTTGCTTTCACTGATACAATATTACTAACATTATTTCACATGTATGTAAGTAGTTCCAATTGTAATGCAATGTAAAATACAATTGAAATAAGTACAACATTACAAAATCCATGTTATGAGCATTATTAAATAACACTTTTATTAAATTAAGCAAATGGACATTCCGTTCAACCCATTATTTTCGATGAGCTTAGGAGCTACTTAAAAATAATATAAACACATGGCATTGCTATAACAACCATGCAAAATAAATATTTCAAACAGCTGGAAGCTCAGGAGACTATAAAAGAAAAAAGAAAATATAGTTTAAATGATTTTTTATTTCAACTCAATAAAAAAGATACAATTCTACAAAACAAACAGGAAGTGAGTGCACAGTAATGTAATGTGCATTTAAAAATAAAACACGTTAGTTCAAGTAAAATTAGAATGGAACTAAAACTGTCACAGAAATATCACACTATTATTCATATTACACCAGGATTTTCTTTAAATCCTCATTATTTATTGAAGGGCGTAAACTAAACATGAATTTTATATGCATGATTGAAATTTTCTATTAAACCCCTATAAGCAACTTATAAGACAAAATTTGAAACATTTAGCAGTGTAACAATCATATTTTTACTTCCTCCAGAGTGCCTGAACATTTGTTTAAAATGAGGTAAGATACTGGGATCAACAAATTTTGAAGTTAATGAGAAGAGGATAAGTAACTAAATGTCTCAAGATAAAGCAGGAAGAAAGAAGTACAGATGTTTCAGAAAACAAATGAACATGAAACACAAGAATTCAAAAGAAAAGTGACTGCTAGAAAAGTGTGAAGAAGAAAATTAAACAGTCACTTATTATGTGACTTATATCAGGATATAATGAAGAAAAGCATTTTTTAAGCTCAAAAGATAGAAATAACCCTTGAAAGGAATACATATAGAAACTCTATGACGTGAATAATTTGAGTAGCAGTGACGGAAGGAGAAAACGATTTGCTGACGAGATTGTCCTGTAAGCAGAATAGACTGATGCTGAGAAATTATTGGGTGCCATAAACAAAACTCCGAACTCAATACAAATCAAAGCAAGGCAAAAGTGATGAAGTGCAATAACACTATGCAACAGTGAAAAAATGTTTTTAGCAAAAATGTGTGTTCTTTATGTATTACTGCCTCCTGAATTCAAAAATGATATTCACAACATCGTATCATGCACAGTTTTGGCAGAAAGTGTGAACACTGTCAATATTGATATCACATATTGAAGCAGTACATATATATGGCACACGAATTGTGCTGAAGTAGAATACACGTTTAAAAGAACATATTGAAATATGCACACAGCATCAGAGAATGTGGTTCAAAACATGCATTAACCTCATTCATTCTGTGCCTTCTTGCTTGGCATGGTGTGACCCCTGCTTTTCCTCTTATGGGGTATTTCTGCGTGCTCATGGTGATGCATCCAGCAGTAGTCACCCATCATCCGAACATCTCATGTTCCCTAGAATCATCATTCCATGTCCTTGTTATCCCAATGGAATCTTTCACCCTGTCCCTCAGCATGCAGGTTTGGAGGAAAAAAGTCCAGGTGAAAATGTAAAAATGTAACTTATAACTCATGGAGCATCCAAGAATTTTCAATTTTGTCAGCATGTTATCAGCTATGTCGATATACTCTGGGCTACAATTGTTTCCCAGGAAGTTTTGAATCACACATTTGAAGGCAGTCCATGGCTTTCACTGAATGAAGGAAATCATCTAGCATCAGTTCCGAATATTGCGACCAGTGAACACGTCCTCTTTCAACTAGTATGTGACAGTTTTGGGAAGTTGTTACATTGATATTTGAAACAATTGTCACACTTTGGTAATGTCTTGACAGATTGCTTCATTATGCCCAGTTTGAGGTACAGAAGTGGCAAGAATATTCTGTCTCTTTCCACTAGAGTGTCACACTTGTTTTTTGTCCCCTGGAACCAATTCCAATCTTCAGGGCCACTGTTTTTGCTCCCAATGTTTGTCATGAGCCCAACTGTTTCATTCACAGATGAAACAGGGGAACTTGGTATATTCTGATTGTTGTCCTCACACACCATCCAACTATGATCCTCAAAAAGAATGGCAGTAAAAAGTTCCTTCATGTTATCATACATTTCCTTCTGGTGCACAGAATGGCTGACAGGTATTGAAACATACATGTTACCATTGTGGAGTAGAACTTCCTGCAGGCTTCTTTTAGTTGAACCAATTAACAGTCTCCAGCCACCGGACGAGTACAGAATGTTGAACTGATCCATCAAACCTTGTCCATCACTGTAGTACACTAACAAGTCATTTTGAGAAAAATATTGTGTCAATATCAGGTCCCTTTACCTGTAAAATGTAAAGGATGAACCAGGTGTTAACATATGTCTTTCACGCAGTCTTAACCCTAGGAGCTCCGCTTTATCTTTCGTCAGTCCCAGATCATGGACTAAATCATTTAGATCTGCCAGAGTGAACAGAAGAGGGCTCTCATCTGAGTCTACTTCAAACTCAGTATCATCTGTCTTCTGCACGGTACCTACATCGCTGTCATCCATATCTAATTTCTGCAGATGCTGTGGTATAGAAATATCTGGCCCATGTGGAACAGGATGAATAGCTGAGCGAATGTTGTTTGGGTACTGAATAGTCCTGTTTTTCTTGTTGAGACCAGTTACCTTACAAAAGCAGGAATAGCACTCATCGGTATGATTCTGTTGCTCCCATCAGACCATAGGGATGCCAAGTCATAATGACTCCTTTCCTGCCGCCCACTGTCATAAATCTTCTACACACACCACTTGTGGAGCCAAAGGTTTATTTGTTTCACTATGAAACAGGTATGGTAGACCTTTTCCACAAACGCATTAATGTTTCTTCAGTCTTTTTTCACCACAAATATAACAAAAGCTGTTAGGAAAGTTTACACAGCATTGAGTAGACATTGTAGACTAACACACAATTCCTTCCACAAATGCAAACCAGTGACGGACAGCAAGCACCATTTGCAACACGCATTTTCTTTTGTGCCACTAGCAGTGCAAGCTTCTGAGCTCCATAAGGAGTTTTTGTGTATATTGTATCACTATATTGCACTACCATTAACTGCAAATATATGCCATTTGCACAAAAACTGTGGGTGATATGATATTTTGAACATCATTTTCGAATTCAGGAGGTCGAAATACATAAAATATGCCTACATTTTATAAAAAAAGTTTTTGTGACCTTGCAATTGTTGTACAGTGTAATAATATATTAAATACAAAAATTTAATCATATGTGATAGGAGAAGTAAGTGAATTCTGTTACTTAGGAAGTAAACTTACAACTGATGGCCAAAGCAGGAATGACCTTAAAAATGGTAAAGCAGAAGGGAAAAATAAGATCTCGTTTTAACAATAGTCTTAGACAGAGCTTTGAAGGATTTAAACTCAAATAAGGCATTTTGAATTAATAAGATTACTTCCTAACTTCTAAAATCTCTAGGAGAAGAAGGAATTCAAATATTATTCAAACTGACACCAAGTTATGAAACAGGAGAGATTCCAGTTAATTTTACTTAACATATCGCCTTCACATTTTTGAAGAAAGCCCAATACGAAAATTAGCACTATTAGTAATGGTGTAACAATAGGGTGGCAGGATGGATAAAATGCCATGGCCCCCTGCCGGAGGGGGCCCCAGCCCGAGAGACAATGCCACAGCCCCATTGTTGCCACCCAGGCAATAGAGGCGCTAAAAAAAAAGGTTGTCAGTCCCATAAATTGGGTGCCCCAGTTTTTGAGGGAGTGCCCCCAGCCAATGAATTTGTCATGGGCCTCAAACAGTATAGTTACGCCACTGACTATAAGTCAAATATCACATGCTTAAAAATTACTGACTAGGCTAATATAAAGAAGAATTTAAAAGATAAAGGAAATAACAGGTGAAAATCATTTTGGGCATAGGTTTTCTTATGGTTTCATACTTTGTCGAGATCATTAGAGACAAGAAAGAACTAGGGATATAAAACGGGAAGGAACCTGCCCATGACTATTTTGAAGGAACCATCCCAGCATTTGCTTGGAATGATTTGGGGAAACCATGGAAAACTGAAATCTAGATATGGATTCAAACCCACGCCCTCCCAAATGTGAGGCCAAAGCATTACCGCTGGCCACTGCACCATTTTTGGGTCTAGAAAAACCAATTTAAAAGAGAAGCAACCTGGTTCTCAGATTAATACGTGAAGGGTAGATCAAGTGAAACAAGGACATATGGAAGGGTGGATCAAGAAAAATAAAAATACTTATGAGGCATTTGTTGATTTAGAAAAAGCTTTCATATCAGATCGGAGATATACTTCAAATTTTTAAAGACATTATTTCTAAAATATTGTGATAGAAGAATAATTTATACTCTATATAAGAATCAAATAAATATAATAAAATTAGAGAAACATTAGACATATAGCATCAGTTAAAGGAGGATTTGAGACAAGATTGTCATCTATTCTAATTTAATATATAATGTAGTGGAAGCAATAAAGGAAGAAAAATTTGGAAGTGGTTCAGTTGTTCAAGTAGAAATTATCAGTATGTTAGGATTTACTGATGACATTTTCCTGTAGGCAGAGCTGATTGAGGAAGTTGAGAAATTACCAAATGGCATGGACAAAATACTGAAGGAAGATTTTGAACTAAATATATAACAAAGTAAGACAAAAGATGTAGCAGAAATGATAGTAATAATAGCAGTTTAAATATAAAACTAGAATTAGATGTGGTAAGCAAATTCTGTTTCTCAGGAAAAAAATTACAACAAATAGCTGAAGCAGGAATGATTTTAAAAGTAGAATTGGTCGTTTTGTTCTTAGGGCAAGACAACATTTAGGCCATTAACGTCCCGACTAAAAATCAATCTGACAATGTGGCTTAAATACAAAACAAAATGATCATCAGCCATACAGCCATACAGACAGCAAGATAAAGTAAACTACTAAAATACAGGTCGTACATGACTGGTTGGATATAAAAGGACCAATCATGTTAAATGAGCATTAAACAACACATGGAGTTTGCAATTGAAGGAGAGCACAAAGAAAGGTCAATGACATTAGAGGATAAACTGTGAGCAGTAGCGAAGTGTGTCATTTGGCTGGTGTTGAGGATACACAAATCCTCCTGCTCTAATAATGTACAAATTTCTTGACCACTGGGGCAAACAGTGGCCGAACCCCACAATCCACTATGAGCATTGAAGTCTCCCAACAGGACGTATGACCGAGAAATCTGCCACAAAGTATCAGCTAGTTGGTTGTAATCAGCTGAGCAGAATCAGGAAAAAGTGTCTTATTGAAAAACAAGAATCTTTTAGTTTTAAATACTAATTTAGGACTCTGAAAAAAGCAAACACAAATTATGAAACGAATGTATTTTGAAAATGATGAAGGAGGAAAGAAGTTTGTGGAAGAAGCTTACAAAAAGAAGAGAAAGAATGGTGGGATACTTTTTAAGATGTACAGGACTCATTTATTATTAGTCCATGGAACAATAGCAGGAAACAACTTTAGAGGTAGAAAAAGATCAGAAAACATGAAGTAGATAACAGAGTATGAAGAGAATAGTGCAAAAAGGTCTGCTAATGCAGTAGTTAAGGAACTTGCTCTGAAACCTCTGGATTCTGAATTCAAATACTGCTGGGGCCAAGAATTTTCAAGAGTTCTGCTTAATCATATGAAATATGCCAGAACATTCCATGGTTCAGATTCCACATTAAACTACATGTCCAGTCACAGAGACAGACGGCACAGCAAATAAAAGCTCTGCCAAAAGATTGCAAGATAATACAAATTTATTGCATCAAATCAGTCGAGAAACTGATAACAGCAAAAAGAAGATATTTAAAAATTAAATGACTGAATATATTTTCAGTAATTAAACAAAGGAAACGGCTTTAGGCAATATAAATTACAAGGAAAGGGAAAATGACTCATCACTCACCAAAGTTGAAGGCAGCGACAGGAGAACAACATATATCATAAACACAAAAATACATAATATTTTGGTCTTAAACCTTATTCATGCTAAAGGGAATGAGTCATGTGGCTCGGGAGGTGTGCACACGCTGAAGTTTCTTACATGACTGGCAGTATTTCATTCATTAAGCTAAGAGAAAGAGTGTGTGTCAAGGGAAACACACTGATACCCCACATTTACTTGGTTCACTAAATTTGTTAATATTTTCTCATGAATGTAATGCTAAGCTGTCACCATAAAAAATAAAGAGCCTGCGTTAAAGTGTCATTTAATTTGTACAGATAAATGCCTACATGCAGTAAATTATACACAATTATAACATTAAACATATTTTAAAGTAAACTTTTTATGTACTATTTGGTGAAACACTGAGAAACAATTTCATTGCATTTCGGAAATATCTGACACTGTGCTGATGATCTTTATCCATTCTTGTGTATAATCATCTGGCAATGTGTCTTAAATACCGATATACATGCTTTAAAAAATAACAAATGTACTTAGAATAGCAGTGTACATATACACCATGCATTTCTACAGCTGGGTGACACATGGAACATTTCCAAATGGGTGTCAATACATGCACAATTTCCCTTCAATGCATGCACAATCATGTGTCATCATTCCAGCATCTGCACACCAGTATGAGCACACCAGCAAGTTCGCTCCTCAAACCAGTCACAGAAATTCTCATTTAAAAAAGTGAACACTAGAAACAAAAATATATCACTGCATTCTGCGAAAACATGAAGAGTGGCAGAAAATGCTCAAGATACGCAAGGGAACCAAAATTCGTAGCCAAAGAGATTTTTCTGCAAAATACAATGTACGGTGAACACTAGGATAAATGGAAAAGGTCCACTCATGATTTTTTGCTATAAGACATTTTATTTTTAACACAGTTGTGTTTTGTTTCTTTCAGCCTGAACTCTCTATATCTGGGGCTATTTACCATGTGAAGAAAAGCATTACTCTGGCTGATGTATATTGTATTTTAAGTTCCTGCTTCATAAATTCAGGAACCTCACCCAAAATCCAATTTTTTTTAGTATTAATTCTTTATAGATAGTTGAAGTCATTAGCACAGGGAGAGGATTTTGCCAAAGGAGGAGTGGAGGGAGCAAGAAGTGGAATGGAATAAAAATCCTTTTCTTTTAAAGGAATAATCCTGAGATTAGCAGGAGTGATTTTGTTAAAGCATGTAAAGCTGAAATCTGAATGGGGGAGGTGTCCTCTTGAATGCCAGGCTACTCTCCCACAAAGCTTGGTAAAATTCATTTTGAAATTGTGATTACTGTGAGACATTCACATATATGATCAAACCAACACAATGGATATCCATGTATATTCAAAAATTAAGTGTAATAAGATATGATTTGGTATTAAACATAAATTTAAATGTTACTTGACCCATTGGTAGCCATTTTTGCTATATAATTACAGGGGAACTGTGTTAACTTGAATTTCATATTTTTCTTGAACACAAATTGATATTATTAAAAAAAAATAACTTTCATTAAGTACAGTCTTCTAATTTTAACACTTTTTACTAACAAATTGTTCAACCATGCTTAACGATATGCAGCAAGATCTCTGAAGGATTCAGGAAAATCCTTGAAAAATAACAAAGGAAAACTTCATGACAGCAAAATAAAAAAAAAAGCAAAGATTTCTTATGGTATCAAAAATGTTTCTTCAACGTGAGGTATAGGTTATATAACATTTTCCAGATTTGGATTCAAATACTTCAAATTTTTTGCTTGTATCTAAACTGTACTACAAATTAAGAGTGTATTCCTACATTATTCAACCATGTTAAATAAACAAAAGGGTGCTAACTTTGAATGCTAGTAATAACAAACTTGTGCAAAAAGCAACTACACTGAAAAAAAAGCAATTAAGGGAAATAGACTCCATACTTACCACCTTTCCCCAGTTAAATGGAAAAAAATATACAATGTGTGATATGTCCAGGAAAATAAACAAACATGTCACTAGAAGACTGAACACTGTCACGAACATCATAAGGCGAAGGCGGCCAATCATTGGAAGCATGAAGAGTCCCACTTTGACTGTGCCAGAGGAACACAGGCAAGCCAGGCAAGCAACTGACGAAATCTGGTGCAAGAAAAACTGGCATAAGTATTAATCTAAAATTCAAAGTTTTGGGGGAAAAATGAACAATAATTAAGTGCTAATACAATTAACTTAAGAAAAGACTTTTTCTACAATAATATAACAGGAAACATGGTACAAGGAAATACAAATTGGGACAAGAATATAAAGTAAACCCATTACTTACCAAAGTTCAAGACACAAGTTTTGCAGTAACATAAAATACAACACACAACAAATAAAGAATAATTCAAACAACTTTTTAATTACGCGAGAAAAACAGTAATCTGATGAGAACAATGGTTACAGTTACTGTACGAATGAAGGAATATCCCTGGAAATCAGTGGATAAAATTAAAAATGGGGAGGGGGGAATAGAAAGTTAGCTGATAATCTGTGTTAAGGCAAATGAATAGCAAGATATGGGATAAGGCCTAAATAATAGGTGAAACAATATTAATAAAAAACAGAAAAAACCTATAGAAGCTGTCAGTTCCTGGAATTAAAAATGTGTGTGCAGTCAGGTACTAGTACTGTCAAATCACACAATACATCACATATCTAATCTTTAACAAATCAGTATTCCTAATCCTGTTTTACTTTGTGATGACCAATGTTAGCAACATATGTTATCTTGGTGGGGAGGGAAGGGGAACCACTGCTGACATTAACACAATGAAAAAGTATGCATTTGGAGTGGTGGGTGAGCGGTTAACATTCTGGCCTTGCATTCAGGAGGATGGCGGTTTGAATCCCCATCCAGGCATCCAGATTTGGGTTTTCCATGGTTTCTCCAAATCACTCCAGGCGAATGCCAAGGTGCTTCCTTTAAAAGGCCATGGCTGAATTCCTTCCCATTTCTTGTTCCATCCGGCCTCTAATTACTTCAACAACATGTAAAGCCATAAGTAAAACAAAAAGCATTTGGTAACAATGCATTACAATGGCTACTAACAAACTTATTTCTGATAAAAACACTTTAAAAACAGACACTAAAGTGGGATGTCAATGAGCAAGCATTATGCAAGATGAACCATTCATTATGCATATAATTTAGTGAGAATTACTTATACCATGTGTCAGCACACCAGTACATTCTGTCAGAAAAGCTGAACATGAACTTTTTTTCTGACTGTGCGGCTCACCGAGATCAATAAGAGGCGAGGAAAGACTGGAGGCAAGGAACGGGAAGGAATTTAGCCATGGCTTTTTTGAAGAAACCATCCAGCATTTGCCTGGAGTAACTTGGGGAAGCCAAGGAAAATCCAAATCTGGATGGTTGGAAAAAGATTTGAATCCATCTCCTCCCGAATGTGAGAGCAGTGTGTTACACAGCTCACTCATGTGCTTGGTGGACATGAATGGGTGTGGGAAAAAAAATGTGTGTGCCATGACTTAAGTGATGAACAGAAACAGCATGTGAGTGACTTTGCAGGGAGCTACAGTAACAGATTAGAAGATGACGCATATTTTGCAAAATAAAGTTGAAAGGACGATTTAATTCTAAAGACGAAATCAAAGCTCAACTACTGGTTATTCTGAATGCACAATTACATGCTTCAAATACAATTTACATATGGCAGATGTGCTGTAATTTTATATGTGATCTGGAGGAAACTAGTTTGAAGGTGAGATAGGAACTTAGATGTCGGAAGAACGCATTTTTTTACCATTATTATTATTATTCAGATTTCTTGGGAACTTTCAGATGTAATCTCATATATATATATAAAACTAAGGAAGTATAGGGAAATATGACTCAACACTTACCATAGATGAAGGTGGCTGCGAACGATGAACACAAAAATACAAACACAAGAAAAGCGCAATATTTCGGCTAACAGCCTTATTCGTGCAGAAGTGAGACACCCGGCGGAGTCAGATGAGTACACAGAGATGGCCATCTGGCGAATGGCGTAGCTGGCACAGGTGGTAATGTAGGAGGGGTTGGGATGGAGGGAAGTTCAAACATTGAATCTATAATCGATACTGTCGACAGTATATTATCATTGAAAGTGGTTGACCAACATAATAACTGAGTGAGGGTACATATATAAATCAAATTTTGGAAAACTATAAGTGAACAGTAAAATATAAGAAATATAATACCTGGACATACTCCCACAGCCATGTTACCTTTCTTGATGTTAACGTTTCCTTACATAACAGGTACCTGCATACCTCTGCTCATATCAAACCTACAAATCTATGGCAGTATCTTCATTTTAACAGTTGTCAACCCTTCCACATCAAACGTTCCCTTCACTTCCGTACAGTCTGGCCATCTGTGGAAGGTGAATATGCTCTGGTGAAGAATCTCTTTCCCGATACACGCAAAACCTGTCTAGAGCTCTCATCTCCCGCAGCTACCCCCCTCAGTTAGTACACAAACAAATCTCTTGTGCTATAGCCCTTCCTGAGCACAGCCACTCTAAGGCTGTACCCCTTGAAACCCCGCTTTCATCATTCAGTTCTTCCTGGTCTCAAGTCTATTAACCTAATCCTTTGCCGTCAACATGGCTTCCTATGTTCCTTCCCCGGAATGCACACCATTCTCCATAAAATACTACACACTGCCCCATGTACGTTTTAGCAGACCACCAAATCTATAAAATATCTTAGTTCACTAGCACTCAACCATTAATTCCCCCAAACTACCACCGGGATCATTCCCATGCAACAGATCCCACTGTAATACATGCAGCATGCATCCAGTTGCTACCACTTACTCCAATCCTACCACAGGAGAAACATTCCCCATCACTGGTCATGCTACTTGCATGAAAACACACCTCATATATCAACTTACATGACTCCATTGCTCCAGCTCATATATAGACCTCACTACCAACCCATTTGCTCTCAGACTGAAGGGCCACAGGCAGATAGCATATACTAACAATGACCATCCAATTGCAAAACATGCTAGTTCCCACAAACTGAATAATTTTAAGATCTGTTTCTCAGTTAGGGTGATCTGAGTTTTCCCTGTTTGTACAACCTCCTCTGACCTATGTAGATGGTAACTAGCCTATCAGAATATCCTGGACACCAGACATCCTCCAGGCCTCAATCTCCAATAAATTCCTCCCATCAGATCCAGCACTTATTATCTCTACTATTTATATTTCATATATTTTATTTTTCACTTATTTTTTTTCAAAATTTGATTTATATATGTACCCGCACTCAGTTATTACGTTGGTCTACCACTTTCAATGATAATATACCGTCAAAAGTATCGATTATCAATCCAATATTTGAGCTTTCCCCTCCCCCCCCCTTCCCTCCTCCTACACTACCATCTGTGTCAGCTACACCATTCACCAGATGGCCATCTCCGCGTACACGTCTGACTCCACTGGTGTCTCACATCTGCACGAATAAGGTTGTACACCAAAATATTGCACTTTTCTTGTGTTTGTTTTTTTGTGTTTATCGTTCCCAGTCGCCTTCAGCTGTGGTAAGTGTTGGGTAATATTTTCCTAGATATAACTGAGTGGTGTACTTGAGGAGGGAAAATGTAAATAAAGGTTATTTATCAGAAACTAATACCAAGGAAATGTCTAGTGCCTGGGATACATTTGTAAGCACGTTCCCACCAGACATGTTTAAGTGCCGAGTATTTATTACGTATATTATAGTTGTGAGAGAGATAAGATCAGGAATGAATTGATTCGTAAACAGATCCCAACCAACGAAAGCCATCAAGAAAAAAATTGCCAAAGCAAAATTTCGATGGCTGGGACACGTCAAGCGGATGGACCCAACAAGAACAGTGAGGATATGGCTGGAAAAAGAACTGAAGACCAAGAGGCCAGCCCAGAAGGAGAAGGATTTATCTCATGAAACTGGAGCTACAGGAGATAGGTGCATCATTGTCTAGGATCCAAGAAGAGGAAACAAACTTGGACACCGGGAAACTGGAGACGGATGAAGATGATTATGATTTGTGAGAACTGGTATGGGCAGCAATTGAATGGTCTAGCTGCCAAGTGTAAAGTAACAGCCTTTTGGTCATTTGTTTTCGTGAAAAGCTGGATTGTATATGTACTGGAACAACATAGGCAAGTGAATTAGTATACTGTGTTTGGTCAATGTGCAGGTCTCATGGCTAATAATTCACAAATAGAGGCTTGTAGTGGCTGGATGCAAGTTACAAGTTCTATAACAGGATCTATCTCAGGAAATAAGTAATTAATTCATTTAGTGGAGCTGAGGTATTGATGCTTGACGACATCTTGATGCTAGGTGGAGTGTCGAAACAAATGTGAAGTGAAACAAAGCAAATAGAATTTTGGGGAATCATTTCATGAAAAATCAAGATTATCCAGCAGCTGGTAATGTCAATTCCTTCCATTACTGTATCTCCCCATAAAATCTCACATATCTCTCCCTTTACTTTTCTCCCCTTCTCTAGGTTTTATGGCTCAGCAACACTAAAGTCAACCATGTGTGGAATCTTGATAAGGAATGGGAAATAAATTAGACTCTTCATGAAGGAACCATATCAGCATGGTCTGAATTAGAGAAACCATGTCAATCTCAAGTCTTAATGGTAGTGGTGGCCAAAATTCCAGGTCTGAATGTTGCTGCTGGGGCAGCAGATATAGTATGAAGATATCTTTGGCAACAGATGTCTACTTGGTCTCTGAAAATGCCCTTAATTGTGTTTCAATTTAATCACTATTATTACTTTATATTCAGACTCCTCCAGCTTTGACTTGGCTTTCTCCCAGATTATCATTTACTATTCCCGCCCTATACCTCCAGTTTATAATGAGAATCCATCATTTATAAAGGAACTATTGCTCTGTCTCAATTTCTCACAAAAGAATCAATGAAAATGTTACCTAAGTTCCTAACTGTGTCCACATCCTTTCCAACATGGATTTATACTTTTAGTTCAAGATAAACTATAAAAGAAATGTTGGCTGAGTAGGAAATATCTGACATCAGCGCTGTCCCCCCCTCCTCCCTTCTGAATTTATCTAACATGTATATGTTTTAAACATGTTAGTGCACAGCATTTGTTTACACTGCCACTAATTAAGAAAATTTTATGATTGTGGACGACACCAAGGCAAACAATGATTCTGTGTATGCAATACTTGAAATGGTCAGACCATGTGTTTTATTTGTATGTAAATAAACTATCCCTAAATGAATTGCAAATTCAACTATGTCATATTTAATTTTAGTCTTCTTGTTGGCTGACTATTGGATCATCTATTTGTGTAGCTATCGGACTTAGTGTTTCTTTTTTTTTATAGCCTCAATTCCGGTTGCCAGGGACAAATGTTCCATTTTTAACTCGTTCAGAACTTTAACCTTCAAACTTATTAAGTTAATCTTTTCTATTTAAATAATAATAAACTTTCATATCATTGATTGATATTTATTTCAGTTGCATTTTATTAATAGGTATCCAAAGAATACAAGATCCTTTTCTCGCAGTAACTGTCTATCATCAACTCAAACTCACCCTAACTTTCGCTATCACTCGCTCTCTCGTTACTCTGGCCGTTACCATGACTACGAATTTCTCCCAGAGTAGTCTTCAGTCTTTTATAATTTTTCCATTAAACTTATTATGCCACAACCCTCCCCAAGTTTACCATATATCTGTAAAAAATATTTTTGTAAACTTTGTATTGTGGGCTCATATAAGGACCTTTACATTTTCTTCACCTTAATAACATATAACATTACAATATGTAGTTTTTACAATCCACAACAATTGATACAAGAAGAAGAAAAACAACTTTTATGTCCTGTCACGGTCACCATGTTGTATTTAATTTTAGTCTTCTTGTTGACGACTATTGGTTCATCAATTTGTATAATTATCGAACTTTAGATTTCTTTTTCTTTATAGTCTTCATTCGAGTCGCCAGACAAATGTCCCATTTTTAACTCATTCAGAACTTTAACCTTCAAACCCATTCATTTAATCTTTTCTATTTAAATAATAATAAACTTTCATATGATTCACTGATATTTATTCCAGTTGCATTTCATTAATAGGTATCCAAAGAATACAAGGTCCTCTGCTCACAGTAACTGTCTATCATCAACTCAAACACACACTAACTTTTGCTCTCGCTCGCTCTCGTTACTCAGGTCGTTACCATGACTACGAATTTATCCCAGAGTAACCTTCAGTCTTTTAATTTTTCCATGAAATTCATTATGCCACAATATTTTATAGTTTTTACAGTTTAATTATATTATCACCATTTATAAGAAGCCAATGTTGCCATATGTAAGTTAGGTAGATTATTTTCATATATACAACCTCCTGGTCTCAATTTTAGATAATACAGTCATTAATATTATTTATGTTAATTTAATTTTTTTCTTTCCTATTATTTCCTTGCCTTCAACCCAGCAAATTAAATTGAGCTACCACTAACCAGAGGTGATGTTTAACTTAATAGATTTTTGGTTTAAATTGTTTTTTTTTTTTCTTTTTTGCTTATTTATATTTTATTTTATTATATTATTTTGCACTTCTCACCTACCAGACACCAGTTTCAATATCCACCAAAGCTGGGGCATTAGTTTTCAATCATTTCCCTCTACTTGTCCTCTGAATTCAGTCCCTCCATGTTCCTGGCCAACAATTACTCTGTGAGGAAGTCTCCTACAACACCCACCCTCCACAAAGGGCCATGACCTGAAAATGACTATATCATGTGTTTTTTCATTTTTATGTTCACACCCCACAAACATCATCTAAGGTAGTGGTGGCTCATTTCCCTATCCTAATTTGTAATTACTTTTTATTTGGTGCCTATTATTTCATATATACAGCAAAAACTTTTTTCTTTGCTGTATAGATTTAATTAAACCCTCACATGTCCTATATTTCAATAAAACCCATACACTGTTTTAACACAGTGGATTTTTTGTTTTGTTTTCTTAAGTAGCTATGTAATTTAGCAGTGTAAGAAGTTTCCTGTACGTTAATGACTGACATAAGGTGTCACTGCATAGTTTTGTTGAAATTGTTAGTTTTTGAATGATGCATGCACAGGCAGTATCGGTCTCTGTATTGTTAGGTAGTATGTTACCAACCTAAATAATAAATATCTTGCATGTGAACCTATAAGACAAACTATCACTATGTGCAATTTCATTAAAATCTGTTCATTACCTTTTGTTTGATGTACAGACAGATAAACAATAATTTGAGAATTTATGATTTTGGTCTCTTTATGGGGAAGTATGTAACAAATCTGGTTAAAAAAGTATTCTATATCCTAACAGGTTACAAACAATCACTATGTACACTCTTGTTATAATTTGTGTGGTGTGCAAACAGACAGACACACAAAAATTCCAAATTTGACTTTTTTTTACATCAGTAGTGTACACTGCAATTACTCTTTCTGAAATAAATTTAATGTACAGACACAACTTTTCTACAATTTTCTTATATAGTATAGATATAGATTTGCTGTGTCTGCCTGTTCTACTGTAACTATTACTTCTCAGATTCCAGTTTTAGAAAGTGATGGACTCACTTTATCTGCCCTTGTTACAATTAACATTTTTCTTCACACTTAGGTCAATTTTACTACTATGAGATACAATTTTACACAAATACAATTTTCACATAAAAGAGCATATGAAAAAAAATACATAAGGGCCAGAAATATTACCATCCAATGAAATCTTACATGCCTAACAAAGACATTTATTTATAAATTAGTAATTTTTGTTTATATTTATTTATATCCTATCATTGGGTAACGTTCTGTGTGTGCACACATATGGAGCCTAATGGCCCATAGATTGAGTTAGCAAAATAAATATATTAAAAATTCAGGTTATCTTAAGTGAAAACTTTCAAGGCCTTACTTAAACGGTTATAAAAACCTTCAGCATGTTTATAAATTGTAACTAGGTGCTTTAGGAGCATTGTGTTTTTGACCTGTAGGTCACTTCTGTAGTAAATCCTTATCAATGATGCTGAGATTGAAAGTCACACAACTTGCAATATCATTGCTGAATAAAAATGTTTCAAATCAGATAAATACAACACACTGGTAATAATTTTTTTTTTTAAAAAAAACTTTCCATCACACAATTAAATCAGCACAGTGGCTAGTAATGGCATAAAATAGCAAAGAGAAAGTAATGATGTACCAGATTTAATTTTACATAAGGAATGATTCACCCTACTAGGTTAACAAGGAAGATTTCCCGAGCTTCCCTCTAATTACAATATTTTGCAATATGAATCTGTTTGCATTTTTTTCCATCTGTGGAAAACCATATAAGGAGTGGAAAAGCAGTTCCACAGTGGGGGAATAAAGTGAATACACTTCTTACAAAATTCAGAAAGAGATCAGAAAATGTATCTCGTGAGAGAGGTAAGAAAACATAGTTTCCACAAACCAGTTACAAATTTTAAATACAAACAGAAAAATCATATAAAAATATGTTAGTAAATAATCTCAGTTTAATTCCTCTAAAAAAATTAAGACATTCCACTTTTACCACAGCCATAATTCTGCAGCTACAGATTTGAGCAATATTCTGATTTTCTATAAGATCTAGTTTACCATTAAAATATGTTTTTATTATTATTAATTTCTGAATGTGGATTCAGGGATTACCATAAAGCTGTGTGTGACAAGGAGAAATTCTTTCAAACAGAAGAAAATATTCAATTTCCTGAAACATATGCAACAAGTTTAGAATTTTTCTTAAGGGGAAGAACAAAAATCAACTTGCAATTCCTAATTATTTTTCTGAGGGAGGCAAGTGGATTTTTATTTTTTCTAGTCTTTACAACTCGTCAACATTATTTGGGGGAGAGGGGGGGGGGATTGGAGACAAAACGGGAAGGAATTCGGCACGGCCTTTTTTGAAGGAACAATCCCTGCATTTGCCTGAGGTGATTTTGGGAAACCATGGAAAACCAAAATCCGGATGGCCTGATGCAGATTTGAACATGCATCCTCCTAAATGTCAGGCCAAAGCATTACTACTCACCCACAGGGCTCAGTTGGGGATGGGGGAGGAAGTGTTAAATTCATCTTAAAAAAAAAAACTCCTATCAATAAACAGAAAAATCTAAATAAAAATATATGTTACAATAATAACAATGAACATGAAGATGCTTTAAGTGCTGGAAATACTAGAGGACAAATGTGACGGGCAACACTGAGTCTAGGTGATGCTGCAGGATTCCCTGCTGTCCCACAAAGTTGTGTGCAAAATTTGCACAACATCTATGTGCTGTGGGACATGTGTGTTGCCACTTACAGAGCGAAAACATCGTGCGTCTGTCCCGTGTCATTTGTACCAGAGTGTAGTCATGCACAATGTGCCATGTCAGTGCTGTGTGCGAACGAAATGGTGCTTCAACCAACTGATCAAAATGAGGGGTTGTTGTGGAACACTTCAAACCGTGATTATAAAAACTAAATGAAGGAAAATGACGCATGGTAGGATACTGCCAATGCTCTAAAATTTCCAAGAAAAGAAATAGAGGCCAAAGTGCATACCCTCCACTCACAGTTTATTCGTGAAATGAAGCTAACAGCTGTAAAAACTACTGGTAGCGGACGAGATGCGAATTTTAGTACATGGTTTGTGTATGAGGTGTTGTAATTTTTGCTGAAGGGAGCGACAAATCCTGGTGGTATGGACACATTAGAGACACAAGTAAGTCAAATTTAATTATTTATTTATCTGACTTTTAATTATACAGAGCTAAAACAGTTATGTGCTAGGGTGAGTCATTTGTTTTCTATAATATAATTATGTTTAAAAATTATTCTGCCAGGAAACCCATTCTTGTTCACTTATAAAATATTCAGCTAAATTGGTTTTTCTTTCCATAGCAGATTGAGAAGAATGCCTTAATCTAGCATCTATGAAGTCAAATTTCTCTGCACCACGATCCTTCCACAATATTGTGATACATATTTTCAGAATCAAAGGTACCATGTGGGGTGTACAGTTATCTAGACTGATTATTCTGTCATAAAAAATTATGTAGGTGTACACATGCCATTACAATTACTTCAGCATTTGCAGGCTGGAAGGCTATTGGTGTTCAGAATATACGAAATACGACACAACTCTTCTTGCTCTTGACAGTCTGTAATTAAAAATGGGCTTTGTAGTCTCCGGACGGTGATTATTGGGATATGACTTCATCATATTTTCGGTTAATGCAAACGCAGTCTCCTATCAGAATGAAAGGCATATTTGCTCCACCTTCTTGTATTGGCTCTGGATCTGGCCAGTTAAGTTGACTTGCAGCAAAAGCTTTATATATATAAAAATTAAACATTAAAAAAAAACAGCCTCTTTGAACACTCCACTGTCAGAAGATTTTCCTTTTACACCACAATTTGCATAAATAAAATTATAAACAGCATCCACAATAGCCAATAGGACAATACTAAATTGTTCTTTGTAGTTATACAGGAACTGGAAAGAGCCTGAATCAAAAGGTCTATAGATCCAAGGCAATATGGGAAATTCCAAAATACATCATAATCACAAGCCTTTACCTTCCATTCATTTGCAGTAGTTGGAACCTGAAATAGCATAAATAATTATTAATATAATACTTTGTAAGGAAACGTATAAATTTTAAGTTTCCTTGCTCTGCGTAAGAATATATATTGTTTTTGCCGACGCTTGTCAATTGTCTAGGGTCAAAGCTGAGAGGCGGCAGGAAATAATGCCTAGGTGTGACATATGCTCACTGGGTGAGTGGCAGGCACACCCTCGTGAGGGGTGGACAGTCTGTGACTGGTAATATAAAATTATTTAAGAACTCGGTTGGAAAATAGGGACATTCTTCTCTTCACAACGCAATCATGCTTTGGAAAGAGTCTACACATTCTGCATGATTAATGTTAATCCAATCCTCAGTTTGAAAGTTCAAATTCTGATTGTCTATAATCATAAGAGAAAGAGCATGTCTGAAAACAAGTGATCTATAAATCAATTTCCCTTTTGTGTTACATATAAATTAAAACCCCCACCAAGCAGGTATTGTGTTCCTAATACCATAGAATGGAGTGAAGCCAGTCACTCAGTCAGTCAGATAATCCTCATATCTCCTGGTCAATAGATACATCATCAGAAACTATGACACACAATGGATTTTGATTGAAATTTACTATAACATACTGCAAAACTATTGACATCATTTGGGATATCTTTAGTGTAAGTGTGACAAATCAATTTGTGGTAGTTATCCCCAAATACTGACTTTATGGGGTTACACAAAAAACTTTAAACTTATAATTATACTGAGATTTCTTCCATCTGTCCTTAAATTTTTAAATGGGAATGGAAGGAGGTCTATGATAGTCACCAGCAAAAAAATGAATGAGTGGGTTGAGAAAACAATATTTTTATCCCTAGATATAAGAAACACTTTGCAACTTGTTTCATTGAAACTGATTGCCTTTTACATTATGAAGCAACCAAATTTTTGCCATTGAACCCTCCAATATAGTGAGTTCATTTCTCATGTAATGGTCCGAATTACATTTTTTATGTTTTGTTTGCCATCTTTTATACATGTTTATGTATTTTATTTTGGATATGACTGGCTGAACTAGCACGACCTGGCTATTTTGGTTCCTGGCTATCTTGGTGTGAAATCTTATGGTAACAGGCTACTGAACAATCTGAGTCATGGTGAGAGATGGCGTGATATGTGAAGGATTTGAAAGGCAATCACCGTTGCTTTTGAATCGGTTTGTAGGGGAGCTAACTGTAATGATGCAGATAGTCTTGGTTCGATTCAGACCTTGAAATAACAGCCCGGACACCCCTGCTGGAATGCATGCAGGGTGGGGGGTGGGACAGGGGCTGTCTGACCGGAGGAGTGGCAGAAAGACAGTGCGGGGGAGAAGAGTGTTGTAGCCTATGCACAAGTGAGTGGTGAAAAAGGCTAAGTGAACGTCGCACATGAGAGTGACTAGTGTTTGGTCACTGCCAGTACACCATCGGGACTCCTGCCACATAATGGATATCACTGTGCTACGACAACTGATTATTGTAAGCAAAACCTTTTACACACAGTGAAACAATGAGACGCCCCACAATTATTGCTAAGGTCAGTTATCCACAGTGCAAGTACACTCCAATTCGAGTAATCGGCAAATGGGCTGATCAGCATTAGTATGACCTGTAAGCGCCCTGAGTTTAAGAACAATTTCACGCTCTACCTATAGCCAGGACATATTTAGTTCAAGAGTTTTAATTTTGCTAGTCGAGTATCAAATTATATTGTATTTCATATTTTATTAGTTCATTTGGTAATTGGCTCAAAAATGTTAGTAATTACGGTTCATGATTTGATTAACAGGTGTTCTTTATGTAAAATAAATTAAATTTATGTGAAAGATCTTTCATTTCTGGAGGTACCTTGCAATATTTGATTAAATTAAAGTTTAAAAAGATAAGATGACTATTACAATTTCTCCTCCTAATTTTTTTTTCTGCATATAAAAGTATGTCAAACTAAGGTTTCCGTCTACTACAACATAGCACATAATTAAAATTAAAGGGAAATCTTGTGGAACCTTCCTTGTTGGTACCATATATTCCTCTTTCGATTTCCTCTCCCCTTATCTTACGCAATTACACGTGGCAAGAACGAGCAAAAAATTTATAGAATTAAATAGGAAAATTTATGATATGGCTTGAAGCTGTTACACAAAGCAAAATGTTTTACTTTTGTGCTGACAAATGACCCTCATGACAAAAAAATCATAAATTCACCACAATAAGAAAAACAAGTATCAGTTATATAATCTCACCACAAGCAAGACCCGCACCACTCCAGTTGAGGATTTGAGATGAGTCTCGTCACAATACAACACTACACCTGAGAAGAGCGATACAGATGGTGTTGGGCCTGCCACTTGGTGGCGATAGTTGGCGTGAGAATCCCATGAATGTACGGTGCCACTCACAGGGGAACCACAGTCATCTTCGACTGGCATGCCCCCCTCAGACGGCCCTGGGCCGCCAAAACCTGTCCGGCTGCCCGCTATTTCGAAGTCTTGAATGTCGTCAGGGCAATAGCTTGTGGGCTCCAGGTCGCGGATTTCTTCTAGCAGCACCTCGATCTCGTCTGCGCCGTACAGATCGGACACAGAGTTGATATAGCGTCCGGGGCCGGGCTCTGGCTGCATGGCCCCGGCGCGACACAGGGATATGTGGGCTGCTAGGCCCACACACCGTGGCCTTTGCCCATCCGCCTCACTCTGCTATGCCCTGCCACCTGCTGGCCAAAATGATTGTGTTAATGTCAATTTTTCTATCATAGGTGAAAAAAGTATCCTCAAATTTCTAAAAACCACTTAAACACTACAGGATGAAGAAGAGGGCAGTACATAAAAAGACTTAAAAGTTATGTGAAAAAACTTAAAGATAACTGGTATATTTTCCACCGTTCTTTACAAATTCTTTTTTGCTTAAATAATAATAATAGGCACACTGGAAAAAGGGGAGGGGGAGCGGACCAGGTTCAACTCCTGATCCCCACGTACTGGCTGTCCTAATTGCAGTTTGGGATTTTTCTCGTAATGATCTAGGTGAATCTCCAATGCATAAACTACACATTTCACAAACAAAAACACACTTATCACACAGAATGTTATGTTTTGCTGACAGACTGCAACACAAACTTTCCTTCTATAGGTTAAGTAAGTCAGGACTTAACAAACCCAGTTTGAACATGGGCAGGACACTTATCCTGTTCCCCATCTCTCATAGTTTACACTGGCCCCCTATGTAGAACAAAAGGCACGTTACCCTTAGCTGGCTGGACCAAGGAAAATAATAATATTAACAAGACATATGTATGACTTACAAAGCAAGTAAATATCTTAATGTCCTCTTGAGGAGGAGATAAAAACTCATCAGCAAATACATCAAACCATTAAGTTTGTTGAAGCATCATATATTCCATCAAGATTATCAGACCAAATATGTAATCAAAATAAACCTCCAGTATTATAAATTAAAGTAGTAAATCATGCAGATTTTATTATTACCATCAAGAGGTCCTTATTTGCATCTCTCATCAAGAATATCAAAGTAACTTTCTATACTATTATTAAAATATTTTTAGAAAATGTATTTGCTGCATACTTGTTGAACAAAAGCCATAAAATCAAGGATATATAAACTGTCTACTGCATAAAAACCAGTAATTATAAAATATAATTATTCCAGAAATTTCTAGTAACTTGTGTAGTCAGGCTCATACATATGTAAACAAAAGCAAGTTCTTGTATTTTTCCTCAACAACCCTTCAAGAATTCCCTACTGTTCCTTCAAGAAATTTATTAAAAATAATTATAAGGGATAGGCGTTGGCACATTTAGGTAAAGGATATGAAGAAAAGGGCATTGGTATTAAGTAGAGAAACAGACCCATTTCTGCAGCATAAGTGTGTAGAGGCCATATAATACATGATCTGAGGTGAGGGGAAAAATGAGGCACAGCATACGAGGGTGGAAATGATGCAGGTTCTACATGGTGATCAGTCACAATTATTTTTCTTTTTTATTTATGGCTTTATGTCTCATCGACATCAAGGAAGGATTATGGCTCAACGGCGTTAGGTTACTTACACGAAAGATGGGAACTAATTGCTGTCAGTTGCTGGAAACCACTGGAGCAGAGCGAGTGTTGGTTTGTGGAGTGCTTAGTGTGGGAAGACAGTAGTGGAAGCATGGTGTGAGGCAAGGAAGACAGCCATATAAAGATTTTGGGGAGTGCAGCAGAACAGTTTCAAATATTTTCATGTGACTTTCATTCAGCAACAGGGTTTGGTCTGGTCCGATTACTTTTCATAACTTGCAGTCAAATACTTTGGTGAAGAATTTTGATTGCCTACAGATTGTTCGAAGTCGTAAAATTTTTTTATCAAGAATACAGTGAAGCTTCGAACTTTAAATTAGCTGCAGTGATTTTATTTTATTTTTATGAAACAACCTTTTCCATTTTGAAGGGATCAAGATGGTGGCGACTTTCGAACAATCTAATATCCAAGGCTAACAAACACGGTTATAATTGAGGTGATTACTGGTTATGCTAACCCCGCAACCAGTTATTCTCCTTGCAACACAATGAAGTGTTCAGGGATGTGACAAACGTCAAACTAAACAAACGAGTGTTGAATTCCATAGCAAAAAGGAAAGCAAAGACAGACCATGTTGCTGGGATAGTCATGAGCACCATCTTCTCACATTACGGTTTAATTTCTTGAACCTAAGAAAACTATTTACACTGCTAATTATGTCCAGCCACTTTACAAGCTCCATCATGCACTGAATGATAAACACTAAGGAAAAAACTATTCTGTGACGTAAGAAGAACCACTTCACTTATTTCACCAACAATGAACTTCAGAAAATTTCTATCACCCCCCCAACCACAGTTGCAATATGACACTCTTCATTTACCATCTTTCCAGCTTTGTGAAAGGTAAGTACAACAAGACAATGAAGGAATGCAAGAGACAGCACATAAGTGTCTACAAAACACAGTTCTGCAGCAAGAAAATTTTTGAACTGACAGAATGGTTCGAAAAACTTATTGCACTTTAAGTTTGACCTTCCTATATCATCATGCTGTACCTGTTCACTTAAAAATAATGTATCTGCTTACAAATCTATTTGAATTTTACACACTGTTTTTATTCTTTATTAGGACTCCTCCAAAAGAACATGGAATGCATTATTGAATCTCTGACCACTATTTTAACAAATGTCAATGATTTGTAATATTTGTGAAGATTTACCTACAGCATTCATAACTGTGTATCTTACAATTTACCACATTAATATTTTATTTGCGCTGATTGGTAGTCCAGAGGGCAGTGACAGATTTTCTTATATTACTGTTTCACAAATATTTAAAGTGACTATTTGTAATATGTCAGTAAACTTGCCAAAACAATTTAGAAGGACTCCTACCTCATATAGTTGTATAGTAAATAACCTTTAGGAGCATTTTCTTAACAGTAAAGTACTTTTTAGCTTGATTTTGAAGCCACTTTCGTAAAAGCTATAAGTTTCAAATAAAGTTGTTTTTTAAACATAATGAAATTTGCTATCTTCTGTAAGACCTAAGGCTGCATTGGGGTGAGTGCAAAACCTTCAGTCTCAACTTTAACCGTGATTGTGCCTTGGATAACTTTAGTCCGTGCTTTGCTACATTAAGCTGGTTGCCACTTAACTTGATAAACCCCCAATCTAAGAAAGGTTATTGACAATAAAGGTCACAGGCATATTCTGGTAGATAGTCACTATATTCTTCAATTTTAAACAAACTAAATTGGCTTCTGTTCAAATCAGTTAAAAAAATATTTTCATACACATCAGTGACGCAAAAACTAAATACCTGCAATTAATGAAAACAAATACAGAATCCTAGAATCCAATTAATTATTGCCTAGCTTCTGTTAGTTTCTTTCATTCACTCATATCAATATAAAGAACGCTTGTTTTCTGTGGGCATTTTCTTCTTGTTTCATAAATATTTACAATGCCTATTAAAAATGCTCACAGAAAAAATCTGTCAAGAACAGTGATAAATATGTTTACATATCCAGAAAATGTCCGATTACAAAAACAAACAAAAAACAAAAACAAAAAATATTGTGGCAAATAAAATGAAAGTAAGAAAACAGGGGCATAACAACAGGATGGTGGAAACCCCCAGCTCGCCCATAAATTGGGTGTCCCAGTTTGCCCCCCTCCTTAGGGCACCATCCAATGAATTTGCCACTGACCTTAATGGTATAGTTATGCTACTGTAGGCAAAGGTAATAGAGATCCGTAACTACTCAGCAGGTAATCAATATTACTGAAGGCTCAGTGAGGAGATGTCAAGACATTCAAAATTTGGTTTTAAGTCTCACCAGGGAAACTAAGTTAAAGCTTGTCTCCATAGAAGATGATAAAACATTTAAGAAAATTTAGAGAACCTACCAATGTTCCCGGTAATATAATTATTAATACTTCACAATACAGCAAAACATACCCAACATTATTTAATAATCAAGTCTGCATGCAACTAAAAAGCTACATTCAACACTACTATATATATATTATTATTTTTAGGAATGGACAAAAAGTCACATAACATCCCTCATTGTTCAAAATTCCAATTTAATAATTCTGACTTGAAACACAGATTCCTTAGGATGTATTTCTCATACCACACATCTAGTTCTCAGATCTAAAAGAACTTGAGTCACAAAAGAAGGCCCAATATTTAGAGTGGCTTACTCGAAATGTAACTATAGTGACAATGAGTAACAATCAAAGAGTGGAAGATTTCTATGTGCATCACTGTATGAAAAATTTTCAGGGGAGCAAATCAATCTGATGCGACATTTCGAAGTCACTCTCCGATTTCATCTTCCGTTGAAGTATTTGGTTCCTGGGTCTGTTACTCTTGCATGGTGGTCAACTGTTAACCAGCATGGGTTATTCAAGGTCAACTGCTCGAGGAACTCAACACTTTGTTGGAAGATGAAGTCAGAAAGCAGCTTTGAAATGTCATATCTACCTGATGTGCTTCCCCGGGGCGAGGGATATAGGAGGGAGAGGGGGGTTTTCTGAGAATTTTTTGTACAATTAAGTAATAATGCTTGAAATTTTTACAAATGAATCAATAGCTAACAGAGCAAAAGCAAGAGCAATACAAAAATAGTGCCAACTAGGGGAAGTACAAATGCATTTACATTCACTTAATTTTTTTTTGGTCCGTGTCATATTCAATCTAATCTGCCTTCAATGCAGAGTTGCTGAATGATGCACGAGTAGTGTACTTCATATATTTAATTAAAATTGCAATGAAGCATATGCTCCGGTGGCAATTTCACTACACGCCCCTTTCCTGAACCCACCTGCAATTGCCCTTTACAAATTTTAACTTTAAATTCTTTCAACGTTTTTGGTAAATTATTCATCATTGCTCTTGGTAACTTTTTCCAATCCCTGACACCCTTACCTAAAAAAGAGAATCCTCCTTGTGCCTGAAATTGAGTGGCAGCTTGTATTCATGGTCATCTTTTCCCTTCCATGCATTACTTTTCATTCTTATACCAATACATTTCCATGCCTCATCACCAATATACACCTTGTACACTCCCATGACCCTCTTCACCCTCCTCCTGTCTTCCAATGAACTGCATGATACACAGCACCTATTGAGGTGGCAAATACTCAGTTTTTCATTAATGCTACTATGCACTTCAGCAGAAATTAATGTTTTGTATCTATGCCATTTTTCTATCATATATTAATTTATTTTCCTGCAGTACAAACTTACTCTTCCAATATGAAACTGAAGCAACTTGAACAACTGCTACCATCATCAAACAGCTTATACACAGGTAAACTGGGGAAAGTAGATGTGTACACTAGTCTCAGTCTGTACATATCTAATCCCAATGCTACAAGTCTCACCTCTATGCATGATTTCTGTTTTAAGCTAAATATTGTAAACTGTGTTCATATTTGTGTGTTCATCCCAACACTCCTGCCTTCATCTGCGATAAGTGATAGGCTTACTTCCCTGATCCTTCCTTTCTATGTTGCCAAAGAGTATTTTTGCTGTCACAATACAGACAATGATATCCATACAGAAATTGTGAAAATACAAAAATTGGTATACTGTCATGCTACTAATAAGTTGGCTGTTATGTGCATCTGGAATGTTATCTCTAACAAAGCCTTCACAACACGTTATTCATCCAATTTGCCAATTATATTAGAGAATGAAAATATTGGACACAAGGAGGTACAATAAGCAAAGGTTTAAATCGTAATGCGGGCATATTGACCATTCTTAATGGACCTGAAAGCTCGAGGAAAAAACATTAATATCACTGTACTGTGTAAAATTGGTATTCACTGGTAGACCACAAGAGGATGAAAAGAGTACTGGGTGTTTTCAAGATATGTGTTGGTAATAAGGCTTGAAAAATATTGGTGGAAGAATTAAAGACAGTGCACTGAAGGGAAAACATGACTGTCCAAAAACTGGCATTCTATTACAGTCAAAAAATTTACATTAAAAAAAAGGAAAGGAAAAAATGAGTGTGCACGGAGACCACCACATAACAATCAATTTTTTTAAAAAAAGTTCCTTCCCTAATCATAGTCTATTTATATCATCCAGTAACAACAAGGCAGGAAAAAATGCCATAAGGTGAAATATGAAACAAAAATATTAAGTAGACCCACTTGAAAGGATGAGAATGAAGCGACAAAAAATATTACAAAAACACAATATTTCAGGCTATGCTCTTATTACTGAAAATAGAAACATCTGATTAAGCTTACATGGACACATGCAATCAACATAGCCATATGAATGGTGGTTCTTACTGTGACAGTTAAAAACAATCAGATTTTTCTATTTTTATGAGCAAGGGAATGGTTTGAAATATTGTGGTTTTCCCTTCACCTCCCCCTATTTTAATATTTCCTCACAGCATTTCTTCCTGTTACAGTTACAGATATTTTCATTCCTCCCCTCCCACGAAATATTAAATACACACACACAAACATGTAAATACAAAATAATTACACTGCTGCTGCTGTCTTATGGGAACAGAGACTACCACTTGTTAATCACTTCATTAAATACTGCGCCTTTTTGTGCCACAACTGTCTTCATGCTTACTTGTGAGAGTCAGGTGCACCATTATGTGATGAGCAAGGCCTAAGAAAAGTGTGTTTCAGATATGAAAGTACTCATTTTATAAGGAGTATTATGAGGTCCCAGAGAATTATTGTAACAGCAGCTATGTTCAACATTTTGATACATCACTTTCAACAAGTGATCAATTTTAATATTTCTAAAGTTATTTAAATTATCTACACGCCATGAAATAAAAATTATCTTTTAAGTAAGCAGCTTACTCTATCATCCTTCATTAAAAATCCAGCTGTCTTTAGCTAATGAAGACTGTTTGTGCCTGCACACATGCATATCACTTCGCTACTGCAATCTTGGCAATCATGGCCATGCTGTAAAACAAAGACAAATCTGGTTTATACCTAAGTGTAATTAACACTGCTAGGAAATACCTTCTAAAATTAGTGGGTGTTAATACAATTATCCATATGAGTACTGTGCTATAGCATCACAATATACTGAATAATTTTTGCACCGTGATATTCATTAAATTCAGATTTAACATCCACATCTGCTGGCGATAATTGTGGCATTGGCTGTTAGGTTCCAGCCATCAATCTCAAATACAATGTTAACCAAGAGGCCATTCAATATCAAATAAGCCAGTAAAATTTCTCAACGTGCGCACTTTTTTTTGAGGGGGGGGGGGGATATAATGCTCAAAGTAACTGATATAATAAAAGAGTTGGGTTGGAAGTCATTGGAAGAAGTGGGTGGTGAAGATAGGGAGTGGATCGTACAAGGTATGCAATTGTGATGACAAATGGAAGGATATTAGTAGAAGGGTTAATAGTTGTACCCAGAAATTGACAAATGATCAGGGAATGAGAAAATTGTCTTTTGTAGGTAAGATAATCAGGAACTGTAGTAAATAACCAAGGGAAATGATGAACAATTTTACAAAAAAAAAGTTAGTGGAAGTCGTAAGGGGAACACTAGGGGGTAGTAAAAAATCATGACATGGGAAGGAAAGGGTGTAAAGACATGGCCACCAGAAAATATGTGCACTGTCACAATAGATTTTTTTCAATAAATTTGCTGGGTCAACAAAAATAATCCCATAAGCCACACATCGCTTTGAATTTTTTTATCTTTTGTCAGAAAAAACAGTGGGTCTACTGGAGATTGTGATGACTAATGACGACGTAGTATTGCTGTAGTCAATAGCAAGATGTAGGTTATAGACCATTATTTTCAAGAATAAATTAGGTTGTAATACACCCACGACCAGTATGACACTATAAAATTTTCTTCATAAATTATTTCTAGCGGTGTCTTGCATTCGACTACTGCAGTATTATGACGCCAATTTCTGTGGAATCGTGATCTCCAGTATTGCCAAAAAAAAGTTTTATCAATTTTGCAAGACCGTCAGTGAATATATATATTCATTAAAGGGAAAAAAGGGACTGTGGCCTAGGAACCGGAAGGAATTTAGCCATGGCCTTTTGAACGAAGCATCCCAGCATGTAAAACACAAATCTAGATGCCCAGACTGGGATTCAGACCCAGGTCCTCCCAGATGCAAGGCCAGAGCATTACTGCTCACCCATCACCATTATGTGTTTCATTGAAGATTAATTTTATTTTAAGTTTTTTTTTTTTTTTTTTTTTTTTTTTAAATTCTGCTGTATTCAGTTAATGTAATAGGTCAGAGGCAAACAATGTATTATAACCTACTTAAAAATTAACAATCTTAAAATATACACTGAAAAGCTTCGAAAATAGGACTTTAACTGCCGGTATTAAAAGTCGCTCTAGAATTTTTTTTATATATATGTGATAAATTCTCTATGCACTTACTTCAATCTCTCTCAAATATTTCCATTAAATTCTTTCAGTTTTTTAGGTAAATTCATCACATCTCTCAGTAACTTATTACAGATTTGCTTTCCCAACAAAATATATATATATTTAATTATTTGCTTGTGCCTGAAAACAGGTGCTAGACTATGGTCATGGTAATTTATTCTCTTATATATACCGCTACCAATTCTTCAAGCAATAGTACTGCTATGAGTTAAAATTCTGGCAACTATGTGAATGAACACATTTTCCAATTTTAAATGCCATGATTAAAGTCTCATAAAAATTTCCATAAGAAGACCAATTAATCTGACTTCCCTGTAAATTCTGCAAAAACAGTAACTATAAGCATTTGCAAAAGGTCTTCTTACTCAAGGCATATTGATGCATGCTTCAACCTGTACTAAAACGTTTATTTTTGTTGATGATGTATCATGGTCAGTCAGTCCTCTGCTATAAAATTTAAAGTGTTCTTTGCTGTATCAGAGGTTCCTAGCTATCATAACTGAAATATTTATATGTATGTGTGTGTGTATAAGCTAACATTTAGTTTTGCAGTAAAAAGTTTAAATGCAAATGGCATTGTTGGCAGGAGGATTGTTTGGCTGTCTATATAACAGTTTCGATTTGCTGTGCATTCTACCTCCATTATGGTTTAGTGTGGAATCCAAACCATGGGACCGAGTATGGTGGTGTAATGGTTAGCGTTCTGGACTCGCATTCGGGAAGACAGCGGTTTGAATCCCCGTCCGGGCATCCAGATTTGGGTTTTCCATGGTTTCCCAAATCACTCCAAGCAAATGCCGGGATGCTTCCTTCAAAAGGCCATGGCTGAATTCTTTCACATTCCTTTCCCCCCATCCTTTCCCGTCTCTAAAGATTTCGCTGTTAAGAGAAGTTAAGCAGTTAAAAAAATATGGAACATCCTGGTACGACTCATATGAGCAATCAACTTTAAAATTCGCAGACTCCAGCAGTAAACTTTGAAAGCAAATGCTTTAACCACCAAGCTGCCAGACTTCTCAATTCTGCAGTTTTTTTTTTGCCTTTTTTTATTTCTTATTAATTCTACTGCTTTTAAAAACAACTGCAACAGAGCACATGCTCCATTGGCAATGACGATATCCCACACACCTATTTACCTCTTTCTTATAATTGTTACTATTGTTTTTATCACGAATCCATTTAGTGCAATTTTCCCACCCATTTCTTTTTTTCCATTACACATTTTAAATTCTTTCAGTGGTTTTACTAACTTATTTATCACTTCCCTTAGTAATTTATTTAAATTCCCGTCTCCCATAACTACAAGAGGAAATTTTTTCCCCTCCTTCATCCCTGAAATAGAGTGCCAGCTCGTGGGAATGATCTTACCTTTTTTAAAAATTTAATTTAATTGCAATGGAGTACATGCTCCGGTGGCAATTTCCCTACACACCCAACCTTACCCTTTCCTGCACCCACCTACATTTGCCCTCTACAAATTTTAACTATAAATTCTTTCAATGTTTTCAGTAAATTAGCCATCATTTCCCTTGGTAATTTATTCCAATCCTCTCCCATGTACTAGGACTACTCCTAATTATTCTACCAATATCCTTCAAAGCCTCATCCCCAATATACACACTCTTCAGTCTCCTCCTGTATTCTCTTTTTTGATAATGGCTTTAAGTCTCCAAGTCATAAGAACATAGGACATAAAAGTTGAAAAGGACTGGGAGCAAAGAACAGGTCAGGAGTTATCACATGGCTTTTTGAAAGAACAAAACTGGACAGGGATTCAAACTCATGTCCTCCCAAATGCAAGGTCAGACTGTTACCGAATTATCCTGTGCGCCCATAAATCCCAATCCAGCTCCTTGATCATACCAGTTACAGACTGTGCTCTGTGATAATTTTCACAAACAAATTTAGCTGCCCTCCTCTGTATCCTCTCTATATTTGATACATGAAATGTAGATCCCATATGAGTGAAATTTATATACGGCTGTCACTTTTTTTTCCCTTTTAGACCAGGGCAATTGAACCCAAACAAAACCTCTAGAGGAAGAAAAAACATACCAATATGAACCCTGTAGTACCAATAATATTTGCATTATTTTTGCAGTGCAGATGACATTTCACAGCAGTCTCACATTTCAGCATTCTTAACTTGCAGCAACTTTTCTGTAAAACGCGTGGGGTGAGGGACATGAATAAGACCTATTACCAAGCAGTTAATGCAAATTCCAAGCGGTTGATTCCATTATTTGTTGGATGAAGAGTCTTGTGCAACCACCTACTTCATCTCCAATAATGCTGTCTAATGTGTGTATGTACAAAAAAATTCAGAACAAAATTACATTTCCCCCCTCCCCATGAACACAACAGTTCTTTTGCACAAACAGGACCTAAAAGTCCAAGACATACCACTATGCAGATTATATCAACAGTTAGTAAACAAATACACCTGTAGAGTAACTCTTAATGTCTCCATCATTGTTTTAAGATAATAACGAATAATCAATCAATAAATTTTCAGCTGCTAGTAAATATTCCTGCCATTTTATCAGCATTGGTCGCAATACCTACGAAAAGTGTACGAAGCTATATCTAATCAAAGCTTTCATCGGGCCTAGTGAAGTAACTTGAAAATTAGGAACTATGAATTTCACCTTCTACTCGGCTAATTCAGAAAATTCAGTTACCTCAAATAATTAAATGCATACATGTTTCAACACGCTGCAATCCACGTTACAACTACTCAAAAGTAGTGTGCTGCTCGAACAACTTTATTTCCCGACATCCATAGTCCCTGAAGCTAACAGGTACCTGCATGCGGCAATTTTTACAAATGATTCTTTTTAATACAACAAGTGAGTTTTCTTCACTAATAACTTGTATAAATTCGAGTCACTTGTGAACGGGACAACGTTTTACAAAAAGATCTCGGCGTCAGACAATGAAACAGTATTTAACCAAACATACACTTTGATGGTGCACACAGTTCTTTAAACTGACATAAAGGTGTCAAAATATTCAGCAAACAGAACTTGTCTTATTCCATTTATTTCTGTACTTCATCGTTTCATCGATCTTTTTAACACAACGTGGCTTAACATCGTTTACACTGTGTGTGGCATATGTCCGATGCTCCTTCGCCATGTTTACGAAACTGTCGCTAACTTCTTCCCCTTCCGTTTGTGATACAAAACAGCGCCTATTCCTACGTTTCTACTGACGTTGCTCAGTTTTCAAGATATCTTGTAGGTGCTGATTTATTTACTGAAATTTAATGCTGTAATGAAACCAACTTAATTCTCGAATGATATTCTTCATGATAAAGAATAACATGAATTAACGCCATTAACTGAACAAACCATTTAAAAAATCCTTCTGTACGGAGGGTAACCTATCATGAAACATCTCAAATAAAATAATATTTTGCTTCAACAAAGGCTGAATTTCACAACATTGTAATATAATTAATATTACAATAACCAAATTCCTCCCAGATCTAATGAAGACCGTTTCCATTTCTTATCAGAGCATGTCATGAGAGACAAGAAGATCACAGTTTTAAATTTTTTACTTATTTTGATTATTATTAATTGCGATGGAGCTCATACCCGGTGGCAATTACAAGTTATATTGTTCTCCCTTTCGATGTTATCAATCCATGCTGCATTCATTGCAGTAATTGACGTCAAACAAGCCCAAGTTTCGAATGGTTGGTGAACCTGAATTACATGTAAATCTCTGAACTAGCATGTGACAGGTTGTGTACTTGATTTTCAAAGTGTTGATTGGGAGATTATGGGGAAATGTCAAACTTTTTGTCAAGTTATAAATCGATTTTATAATTATGACTTAGGCTTATAAATCGTAAGAATGATGTCTGAACGTGATTATGCCCCGTTAAGCTCAGCATGTGTCCGAGCATTAAATGACAAACTATATGAAAAAAGAAAAGCTGCGGCTGTGGAGATAGAAAAGTATGTATATCGAAGCCCTTTGAGCTAAAAGTCATTTTGTGTATTGTGAAGTACTGTTACGAGTTTTATATTACGTTCCCGATACAGCGCCCATTCTCTTCAGTAAAACAATTGTTTATGGCTATGTTATGAATGTCACAACTAGCAGTGATTTGACAAAATGTTACGTTAAAATCGTCTTGCTCCAAATTTCATTGTGAGACTTATGTAATAAAAATATTCGTCTTCATTTAAACTGACACATACTGTCGAAAATAAAGTTGTTTCCTGTTAATGTCAGTCGCATAGTTTCTTTCATTTAATTTAAATGCGATTGAGCGCTTGCTCCTGTGGCAATTTTCCTGCGCACCAATTTTTTATTTATTTTGTTGTAATATTAAATTTTCATAATATCAGATAAGTTTTAATTATTTTAAGTGTCTTAATAAATCTCATTGCGATTACAACGAGAAATAATTGAGAGCAACTTCAAAGCTTCAAGTCAGGATATCTGGTTGGGTGGGTATTGATTGAATGAAGATAAATGCCAAGAAGATTCAACCCAATGGGTATACACTCCATTTCAGGCACAAGGGTGTGGGAAGATTTTCTTTTTTAGGTAAGGGTGTCAGGGATTTGAATGAGTTACCAAGAGGAATGATGAATAACTTACCGAAAATGTTAAAAGAATTTGAAGTTAAAATTTGTAGAGGGCAAATGTAGGTGGGTGCAGGATAGGGGGAATTTGGGTGTGTAGGGAAATTGCCACCGGAGCGGGAGCTCCATTATAATTAAATTAAATTATTATTAAAATTTTTTTAAAGTAAGGGTATTGTTTTTTGAAGCAATAGAATGTAAATACCTGTGAATATCAGCTAAGAACAAGCTAAACTGGGAAAGGGCATTGAAAGGATTACATTTCCCCTCTTTCGATATTATCGTTTGAGGCTGTCCTAACTATAGTAATGTATTTGACATGGAATGACTCTAACATGATATTCATAAAACCAGCTTAAATTATTAATAAAAAATTATTTGTGCCTTAATTTGTTACAAGGAGTGTCAGTTGTCATTCTGGTACAGGCCTTACATTCGGGAGGTTGTGGGTTCAAATTTCCCTGGCTTTCCAGATTTAGGTTTTCAATTGTTTCCCAACATCACTCCAAGTGAATACTGAGATGGTTCCTTGATTGAATTTCTTCTCGTTCCTTGCTTCCATCCTTTCCCACCTCTAATGACCTCAATAAGACATAAAGCTATAAGTAAAAAAAAAATCCTTTAAAAGGCCATCGCTAAATTCCTTGTCCCAAGTCTTTTCCAGGCTCTGATGAGATGTAGATGAGGTGTAAAGGTCTGGGGCACTAACCTCAGCCACAACTTCAGAGTGGTATTAATCTAAAGTTTTGGTCCAGCTCAGGAAATTCATATAGCCATCACTGTAAAACCATAAACAGAAGAAAGAAAGAAAGAAAAGGTGCAATTATCCAATTCAGTTTTTTTTCCATCTCAGTTTTTAATTTTCAAATTTTAACTAAATATTCCTTTATTATTTTTTGAGGTGGATCTAATTGTACATCACACTTCCTGGCATCCCCCCCCCCCCCTCCAATCCTTTACTCCCTTTCCTACAAATAAAAAATTTTGCACACTTTTTGAAGTGCTGATTTATTTTTGCTCTCCCCTTCAACATATTATTCTCAATTTTTCTGTCAGTATCTATTCAGGCCTCATTGCTAATTTGTGTATTATATGCACCTAGCACTCCCTTTATATGCCTCATATCTTCTAATGACTCCTAACCTAGCACATTTATTTATGAGTTACTGGTGTGCATACTGTGTTTGTTTATACAATTAAATCTAGCTGCTTTGCATTGCTTCTCCACCCTCCCAAACTTTCATATTTAGTATCCACCCCTGCATCTCCATTATACTCAAAATAAAAGTAGCCGATAAATGGTTAATGCTGAGGTCTGACCATTCGCCTTTTACTTTTCCATGGTTGACCAAAATCACTCCAACTGAAAGCCAGGGTGTTTGTCCAAAATGCCATAGTAGAGTTCCTTGCAAACAATCTTGTGCTGTCTATAATTATCTCAAAAAGCCCCCCCCCCCAAAAAAAATCATACTTGACCATGGTTGTTTATCCTTATTTCCATGGAACACCAATGTTACTCACTTCCTGCCTTAATTGGCAATCATACTTCATAAGTTTAATTCTAGAATGCTTTGCTACTAGCGCACCAAAATTAGTACAAAATTCTTGAAATGTTTACTCATTCCATTGTTGTAATGTGTTCTTGACATTTCAGCTACTATTTACCACAGAAAAATACTTTGCTCGTGGAATCAAATGTTTTTGCTACACAAATACCACTTTTCTATGGTGTTAACAATTTCTCCCCTACTAACCCCTCCTCCCCCTCCCCCCCCCCCCCCCCCCACCACCGTGATCCAGGCCGTATTTTAACCTAACCAGTAGTAAGTTTAGGTCATTATGATACTTGTACCAACAATGGTATAGGTAGATAGAGATTACAGCATTGTAGCAGTATCCTGATCTCAGATTAAACCACTTCTGTTATAATCATATGAAACCTTAATTTTTCCATTTACACACCAAATAAACTGGCTCATTTTACCATTTATCTTCATTCCATGTTGACACATGCTGATTTATTCCCAAGATTTTAACCTGGTTCACTACCATTCTATTGCTCACTTTTCAGTTTCAATACAGTTGAGAACCACCAAAAATTGAGTTATGGAATGGTATTTATGTCAACACTCATTAGTTTTCGAAAAATGAAGGTCAGTGGTCATGCCAATCCATTACGTTCAAAGTAGAGGAAACTGAAAAATAATAAAAATAAAATTGAGTAATTTGTTACATATATAAAGGAAAGATGAGGAAATTCTAACCACACTTACCTTAGATGACGGCAGCTATGAACGGCAAACGCAAAAAAGACGATCACATGTAACACATCATTTTGGTGTTGAACCTTATACTTGCAAATCAATGAGACACATGGCAAGTTCAGATGTGATCATTGACACCTGCTTGTTGACTGGAGAAACTCAGATAGCATGGTCTGGCAGCAAGATAGTCGTGGAGTATTAAATCAATATTTCTGGAGACATATATTGTTAGAATGGGGAATCATCACCAAAGTAATTAATAAGAGAGGATATGAATATTAGTAAAAAAATACTTTAAATGTGATTATGAAATATAAGATCACATTTAAAAAAATTTGTTAGTAATTATATCCTCTCATGTTACTACTTTGGTGATGTTCCTCTACTTCTAATGATAGTATGTCTCCAGAATTATCAATACAGTATTTTCATGCTCTCCCTCCCCTTTTTCCACCACTGCCACTGCTACCCTTGCCAAGCTACCTGAATTTTTCCATTCACCAATTGAGTATCAATGTGATCATATATGACCTCAACAAGTATCTCATCTATTTGCAAGACTAATGTTCAACAGCAAAATATTGTGTTATATGCAATAGTTTTTTTTTGTGTTTGCCATTGATAGCTGCATCTTCTGTGGTAAGTGGTGGATTGAATTTGCCTATCCTTCCTTAGTTTCATTGCCTTAATGCATTTTCCTGTTGCATACTCTATATATATAGATAAGATATGCAGTTTTCTTACGTAGCCACATAAATTTTTAGATGCCTCATTCATTGGTCCAAATACATCAATCAATAATATCTTTCAAAAACCAATCTTTTGCTTTTCTCTTTGCTGCTATTAATCCCTTGTGCAATATAACCATAATGTGTATCAACAAATATGCATGCAGTGGGGAGTTAGTGTATTGCTATTATAGAATGATGATTAGCTTTGATTACCGAGCATGGTGGTGTAACGGTTAGCGTTCTCGCCTCGCATTCGGGAGGACGCCGGTTCGAATCCCTGTCCGGGCATCCAGATTTGGGTTTTCCATGGTTTCCCAAATCATTCCAGGCAAATGCCGGGATGTTTTCTTCAAAAGGCCATGGCTGAATTCTTCCCCATTCCTTGCCCCCCATCCTTTCCCGTCTCTAAAGACCTCGCTGTTAAGAGACGTTAAGCAGGTTAAAAAAAAAAACTTTAATTCATAATTCAACTATGCAAACCCTATGTTTTCAGTAAAGATGATAGATATATTGGTTGAAGCAGTATATCTATAGTTTTCACAATTATCCACAATTTATTCAGCTGAAATCTCAATTCCTCCATCACTTACACTGTGTGCACTTCTTTTCAGACTGCATAATTGTCTGAGGAGTTTCCAAGACTATAAACCATATAGGTTACAAGTAGTTATTTCTCTTAGACATTATAAAACTAGTTCACTAATTAAATTTTATCCTTGGCTGTTAATGAACTATGCAACTTGCTACACAATCAAAATCATTGCAGGTGGGAACTAGCTTGCTGCATCAGAATTTAGCAGCCAATCAGAAACAACCCTTTGATTATTAACTTCTCATACAATTAAAAACACATATGTAAATTTACATTAATAAATGAATAATACCATGTGTATTTTGCTTCTTTTCATATAACTATATTACAATTTATCAATTATAAACCTGGCAGTGGTCAAGTGACTAATATTCGTGGCCAATTTTGTCACTATTGCTTTGTGGAAGGATGAACGCTTGTACGGATGGCTGTATGCCTGTTGCTAAAATCAGTTTATATAAAATATTATACAATCAAATTTAATTCCTTTAAACTGAGCATGTAGTTTCAAGTCTTAAATAACTGAAATTGTCGCAGATAAATAGCTATACTCTCTTGACCAGTTCACTTTACTTGTATTATCAGTATGTGCAAACAGGTTGGCAGCTTAGAGGTTAAGGCGCTTTCTCCCAAAGTTCAGGGTTCCAGATTCAAATTCTGGTGGGGCCAAGAATTTTTAAGTGTTACACTTGATTATATGAGCTATTTCAGGAGGTTATGTGGCCCATATTTCATGTTAAACTGTGCTGATCTGATCTATTGTCTTATTTTTCGGTTATCCCTGGTTTCATGGTACCTACTCCACAGTTGACTCCTTCAACTTACATATTAGTCCTGCATTGTCACAGAGTGTGGCAGGATGAGGGCTTAACGCTCTGGCTTCGCATTTGGGAGGATGCCCGATCAAATCCCTGTCGGGGCATCCAGATTTGGGTTTTCCATGATTTCCCCAAATCACTCCAGGCAAATCCCAGGATGGTTCCTTCAAAAGTCCATTGTCGAATTCCCCATTCCTTGTCCCCATTCCTCTCCCATCTCTAATGACCTCAACATTGATGAGGTGCAAAGCCATAAGCAAAAAAAAAAAAAAAAGTCCTGCATTTTCCAGATTAGTTCTCACTTCACTTCGTTTGAAATTCCTCACCCTCCCTTTCCCCCAATACTTAATAATGTAGCCACAAAAGTTCCTTGATCAGTGCCAGTATTCTTTATAAACTTATTGTTATTATTCTCATTCCTCATTGCACTGTTAATTTGCTTCCTCACATAAACCTAGCCAGAAAGGGATAGATCAGGGTGAGGCACACCTACAATAGGTGTGCCACACTATGTTGGTAAAATAGTGAACACCTGCAGTTCAGCAATTTTGTAAATTCTGTACATGCCTTAATGGATTTCAAGGCAAAATGGTAGTGTGTGCAAAGGTAATCCCAGAACAAAGAAAACAAAAAATTAGGAAAAAAGTATATTTTTTTCTCTCCCAGCAAGGGACAGCTTCAATACCCTGTTTATAGTGAGAATCATTGGCCTCCTTAAAATAGCCATCAACGGCAGTTTCCACCTCTTCATTGTTACCAAACTTTTTTTTACACCAAGCCATTTTTCATGTTTGGAAACAGAAAATGATTCTAGGGAACTACATCTGGCAAATAAGTTGTGTGAGGAACCAGTTTGAACTTAAACCCATTGATTTTGGTCATCACTATAATGGTGCATTATCTTGATGGAACAAAACTTCTTTTTCACCAAATGTGACCATTATTTCTCACTCAGTTTCATCACTTAAGTGTTGCAATAAGTTCTCTTAATTCTCACTGCTGATTGTTTTAATTTTCTGAAGATAATCAATGAAAATTATCCCATATGTATCCTAAAAGACTGATGCCATGACCTTGCTTGTAGAAAGAAATATCTTTGCCTTCTTTGCAACTGATTCCTTTCTTTCAGTCCATTGTTTCAACTGTTCTTTCATCTTAGACCCATGTTTCATCCATAGTTCTGAATCGAGGAAAAAACTTGGCTTTATTGCTGTGACACTTCGCCTCCTTGATTTAAACATCCTCCCGATGCTGTTTTTGTTCAATTGTGATCCATTGTGGAACCCATCTTGTGCACAACTTTCTCATGTCTGACAGCACTTTTCGAAATGCCTACCAAAATCGTCCAATACCATTTTGTATAATTTTTTTTTTTGCCTCTTTTTGGCTTAGTTACTTGTTTTAGTCAAACACTTGAATGTTCTTCCTGGCAGCTCATATGGCTTCATTTAAACTCAGGTAATTCGGGTTACAATACAAAACATAAAATGGGACATGCACATAATTTTCATTGTGGGTAAAGCTAATTTTAAGTTAAGATTCGTGGTTGGTGTTTTCAAGAATTGCAATGCTCATACAAAGGAAATAGTTTATAAAACTTACATGTGTCCACATTTGAATTACTGTTGTGTAGTTTGGGATCCTTATTGCAAGGGATTGATTGACAAGTTAGAGAGAGTACAGAGGAGGGCCAAATGATTTGTGACTGCTCGCTATAATCCTTAAAAAAGCATCACAGAATTGATACATAGATTGGGCTGGTACTGTCTGACAGATGATATCTGTTTCATCTGAATTTGTTGGCGGATATGCGAAATTCTTCTTTCATTTACTAGTGCAATTAAATACTTTGTCCACCAATGTATTTAGGTCATAATGACAGGAGAGATAATGAGAGAAATCAATTTTTGGTGCAATGCACTCTCTGCCAACCACTATATTTGTGAATTGCAGAATATGAATGTAGATGTACAAGTGTGTGGCAACACAAGGGGAATACTTTGAATGAAGTTAAAGATTATTGTATATGTAATTTTTTTAGGAAAAAAGGTTGAATACTTTCTAAACATACCTCTTATAGAGAAATTAAGTGTTGAATATTACAACAACCCCAAAACACAAACAAGAATCACATGATCATATTGGCTTATGGACACATAACCTTGCTACATAATTAAGGATTTTCCTGAAATATTAAAAAAATTTGGAGGGAAGAGGTCTTAGCTGTCCAGCTACCAAATTTGATGAGTGGTGGGTTTACTTTCTCTATACTTCTCTGTTTTTATATCTCTTTACAGCATTTTATTTTTTACATAAACATCTGCTTCGTATCCTCTATTTTTCCACAAATGAGGTTCTGAAAACTATTCAAGGAAATGTCTTTTGCATTCCAATAAATCCTTATAAGAGGTGATCGAACTGTGTTGGTTACACAACTTGACAGATCTCAAAGGCTGACGAAATGAAATTATAAAAGTATTGGAAATGCAGAAAGTAATGAAAATCACTTCATTAAAAACTCAAAGATTTAATCTGTCAAAATATTTGAATAAGACACATAAGTTAGACTATTTAGAGAGAATTGAAGACTGGCTTTACTTATGTACTGTTGAGATTAGTAACAGTAAATCATAAGGTGTGCAAAATAATTGATCTTGGGAACATGGGTTAAGTACCACAATCTTTGAGTTTGTAACTAGAATATTTTTTAAAATAAATACAGCCCAAGCAATTGAATATGTGTTCATTTATTTCCTTTCTGAACGCGTTTTGCTTCTTAAGTTAAGCATCTTCAGTAGTTTTCTGTTGATTTTGTATACATGTTACAATATTGTTATGTTTTTTGAATATTAAAGTTTTTAAGGGTTTGGGAGAGGCTATACAAGTCTTTTCCTACCAAATGTCTACCTCTCCTTCATGTGGTGCACCCTGTTTGCACAGACGATGTAGTATATCAGGCTACCATAATAATTACTCGGTGAAATGGGTAACTAAGGAAACGTTTATATACACAGATGAAAAAAAGATCAAGACGAGACATGCTTGGTGAAGGCCGTGTCGTGTTCGCTTTGGATTTTAAAGTTACTGTGAAAAAAGAACCTGTACTTATTCAGATAATTAAGAATGTTATAATATTATAATAAAAAAGGGAATTAAGTCACATTATAGTATTATTTATTTGGCGAAGCTGGATGATGGATGAGTTAAGGAAATAAGAACAACGATTAGAAATACGAGAACGAGGCTCTGGCGACTGAAAGATTCCCTGTATAAGGAATCACCCACTGCTTGCCAACGGCCTCCGAAAGGAGGGCGGAAGAGCGGGGAGCGGTTCAGGGCACCCTCTTGCCCTTGTGGTTGGAAACGGCCCCTAAAGGCGGATGAATCAGAAATGATCAACAGCATGAGGATGCAGAAGGCAATGGGAAACCACTGCATTGAAGACCCAAAGGGTATCCCGAGGACGTGTAATCCTCTCAAATTACGTATATCATGATGTCTACTTCCTGGGTAAAATATTCCGGAGGTAAAATAGTCCCCCAATCGGATCTCTGGGAGGGGACTGCTCAGGGAGGAGTCATCAGAATGGATAGAAACATTCTACGAGTCGGAGCGTGGAATGTTAGAAGTCTAAATAGGGCAGGTAGGTTAGAAGACTTAAAAAGGGAGATGGAGCAACTTAAGTTAGATGTTGTTGGGATTAGTGAGATTAAATGGAAGGATGCACCTGATTTCTGGTCTGGGGAACAAAGGATAATTAGCACACAAGCTGTCAGTGGAGTCACTGGTGTAGGATTTGTAATGAACAAGAAAGTAGGGAAACGGGCGAGTTATTATGAACAGTTTAGTGACAGGATTATTTTGATGAGGTTAGAAACTAAGCCTATCCCAACCATGTTAGTACAAGTGTATATGCCAACTTCACAGGAAGATGACGAAGAAATGGAAAAAATATACGCTGAAATTGAAGAATTAATCCAATATGTGAAGGGGTTAGGAAAATCTAATAATCATGGGTGATTGGAATGCAATAGTGGGAGAAGGAAAAGAGGGGAATACTGTAGGAAGTTTTGGTCTAGGAGAAAGAAATGAGCAAGGAAGCAGGTTCTAGCAATTTTGTGAAAGATATAAGCTAGTTGTGGCAAACACACTGTTTAAGAACCATGCAAGAAGAATATGCACCTGGAAACGTTCTGGGGATACAGCTAGATTATATAATAGTCAAACAGAGATTCAGGAATCAAGTTCTGGACTGTAAAGAGTACCCAGGAGCAGACATAGACTTTGACCATAATTTGATAATACTGGAGTGCAGGCTGAAATTTAAGCGAATAAGGAAGCAGTATAAGCAGAACAGACTGGCAGTGAATAAACTGAAACAATCTAGCACAAGAGAAAAATTTGCAGAAATGGTAGGCTTAGGTCTAAGAAGTAACTCTGAAAGGAGCTCAACTGAGGACGAATGGAATGCTTTAAAGATCAAAATAATAAAAGCTGGTAAGAAACATTAGGCTTTAGGGAACAAACTGCCCGGAAACCTTGGATCACAGAAGAAATTTTGGAGCTGATGGATCAGAGGAGAATGTACAAAAATGCTCAGGATGAAGCAGGAAGAGAGCAGTACAGGCAATTTAGAAATCAAATAAATAGGAACTGTAAAATAGCAAAAGAAAAATGGCTACAAGCAAAGTGTGAAGAAGTAGAAAAGGAAATGGTCATAGGTAAAGTAGATGTTGCCTACAGAAAGATCAGACAGAATTTTGGAGAAATGAAGAAAAGAGATATGAACATTAAAGCTGCCGATGGGAAACCTCTTTTAAGTTCAGAAGATAGAGCTAACCGATGGAAAGAATACATTGAGAAACTGTATGTTGGGGACGACTTGAACAATAGTGTAATGAAAAAGGAAGGCGATGTTGACATTGATGACTTAGGAGATCCTGTTTTGAGGACAGAGTTTAATAGAACTCTGAATGACTTGAAAGCAAATAAGGCAGTTGGAATTGATGAGATCCCTGCAGAACTTCTTAAATCCCTAGGAGAGGAAGGAATCGAAATATTATTCAAGCTGATATCAAAAGGTTATGAAACAGGAGAAATTCCAACTGATTTTAATAAAAATATCTTCACACTTCCAAAGAAAGCACAAGCCGACAAATGTGAGAATTATCGCACCATTAGTCTAACATCACATGCTTCAAAATTACTGACCAGAATAATGTACAGAAGGATGGGAAGGGTAGTAGAAGAGATAGGACGTGAAGATCAGTTTGGGTTTAGGAAAAATCGTGGTACAAGGGAAGCACTTCTGTCTTTATGATTAATACCTGAAGGGCGGATCAAGAAAAACTAAGATACTTTTATGGCATTTGTTGATTTAGAAAAAGCTTTTGATAATGTTAAATGGGACAAGATGTTCAAAATTTTAAAGAAGTCAGGTCTAAAGTACCGAGATAGAAGAATACTCTATAAGCTATATAAGAATTAAGTGGCTATAATAAAAGTAGAGAATCATGAGAGACATGCATCAGTTAAAGGTTGTGAGACAAGGTTGTAGTCTATACCCTTTAATATTAAACTTGTATGTAGAAGAAGCAATGAAGAAAGACAAAAAAAAAAAAAATCCTTATGGCATAAGATTTCAGGGAGAAAAAATCAGTATGCTACGATTTGCTGATGACATTTTCTTGTAAGCAGAGAGGGCTGAGGATATTGAGAAGTTACTGAATTGCATGAACAAAATACTGAAGGAAGATTTTTACCTAATTTAAATCAAAGCAAGACAAAAGTGATGAAATGTAGCAGAAATGATACCAATACTAGTAGATTAAATATAAAAATAGGATCGGATGCAATAGGAGAAGTAAATGAATTCTGTTACTTGGGAAGTAAAATTGCAGCCGATGGCCGAAGCAGGAATGATGTTAAAAGCAGAATAGCACTAGCAAGAAGAGCCTTCATGGAAAAGAGAAACCTTTTCGTTTCTAATATTGATCAAGGAATAAGAAAGAACTTTTTAAAACTCTTTGTGTGGAGCACAGCACTTTATGGTAGTGAAACTTGGACTTTAGGAATACTGGAAAGAAAGAAAATTAAAGCATTTGGAATGTGGTACTACAGAGAATGCTAAAAATTAAGTGGACAGACAAAGTAAGAAATGAACGAGTTTTGGAAATGATGGGCAAGAAAAGATGTTTGTGGAAGAAGCTTACGGAAAGAAGAGACAGGCTGTTAGCTCATATTTTGAGACATGTTGGATTGGTTAATTTGTTGATGGATGGAACAGTGGAACGTAAGAACTGTAGAGGAAAGACAGAGATTAGAATATATGAAGCAGATAATTGAGGACGTGGGCTGCAAAGGTTATGAAGAAATAGAGTTTAGCATAGGATAGGAAAGGATGGAGTATTGCATCAAATCTGTCAAAAGACTGACGACAGAAAAAAAATAAAAACAAATTATAGTCTACTTACATTCTTTGATATATTGCTCTATTTCGAAGATGCTTCACTTAAGAAGCAAAATACGTTTGAAAAGCAAATAAACGAACAAATTTTCAATTGCTTAGGCTGTATTTAGTTATTAATATTATCAGCAATTGAGGAAAATGATCCACAATGTCCGTATAACGAAAACAGTGTTTACAGTAGGTACAAAATTGGGTGAATTATTATGACAGTTAAGGATTTAATTTAATTTTAATTTAATTTAATTGCAATGGAGCATAGGCTCCGGTGGCAATTTCCCTACACACCCATCTTCCACCTATCCTGCACCTACCTACATTTACCCTCTACAAATTTTATCTTTAAATTCTTTCAAAGTTTTCGGTAAATTATTCATCACTTCTCTTGGCAACTCATTCCAATCCCTGACACCCTTACCTAAAAAAGAGAATCTTCCTACACCCTTGTGCCTGAAATCGAGTGCCAGCTTGTGGTCATGGTCATCTTTTCCCTTCCATGCACTACTTTTCATACCTATTGCAATATATTTCCATGCCTCATCGCCAGTATATGCCCTGTACACTCCCATGACCCTCCTCATTCTCCTCCTGTCTTCCAATGAATCCCATTCCAGCTCCTTGATCATATCCGTCACTGATTGCACTCTGCGATGATTTCCAGAAACAAATCTAGCAGCCCTTTTTTGCACCCTCTCCAACTCCTGTATTTGATACGTAAATTGTGGAAATTGTTTATAATAGAAACTAAGCTTCCATAAAAAAATTTTGATAGGAGAATATATGATTAAATTCACCATAAATAATGAAAATTAGAGAATCTAATTATCACAATAATTGTTATGCTGTATTATAAGGATGGAAAAACATTTTCAAGGAATTTTGTTCAAGGAAATACAATTGAGCAGGAACTAAGTTAGAATTATGTGAAGAATATAAATTTGTTATAGCAAATCACTGCATAGGAATTATTACACATATAAAAACATTCAGCAGTACAATAAGATATAATCAGATTATTTTTGGCAGAATCCAGGTGATGAACAGTAAAGCATATACAGGAATGCAAATACTCCATTACTTATTTAGAATAGATTGGAGACAAAAAAAATTGAAAATAATGACATTTGCTGTATTCCTCTTCAGGGATAAATTGATTGTGCCAAATACTTGAGCAGGTTAATCATTTTAATAATCTGGGAAGTTTCTTATGATTAAAAAGAAGATTAAAGACTTCTCAAACATCTGTGGAGTAATAAATTAAAATGTTTTAAAAAAAAAAAAAAAAAAAACAAACATGGAAGGACACAAGACTAGAGCTGTTTAATACGGCAATTTCAAGTCTAACCTATAGAAGTGATTCACGGGTTGTTAATAAATCCTAGGAAAGTAGGATACAGACATCAGAAATGAGCTTCTTAAGGTTCATCAGTAGGCTCGCAGATCAGACCTATAAGAAATGTTGACACAACAAGAGTATTTACAGTGTAAAACAAAAAATAGAGGAACAATGTTAAATGAGCTGAATATTTTAATCGAAAGTATGAGGATAGGTTACCTAGAAAAGTTAAGGAATACAACCTGAGAGATAAAGGAGTATAAGAATACTAAGGGAAGGGTGAGCTCCATAATAATAATCCACATACAGGAAGTGAATAAGAAAAAAAATATCAAGTTAACCTGATCTACTAGAATTTAGACATACTACAAACATGTATATGAAGACTTGAATTTCAGAAATATAACCAAAAAAAAGTGATGAAGGGAAGTTGGATATCAGGAGGTTGTACGCCAGAAAGACATACAGTGATGACATGGCATATCTTATTAAAAGCCACGTTTTCTGTTTTGGTATTGTTATAGCTGTGCCACAATAGGCAGTCATACTCAGTTGTTGAGTAAAACAGTGAGGGCAGGTTCCTAACAATGCCTGGATGTCCTTCACAAGTTGTCTGCATAAGCTTGCATATAATATTGTGACTGTACAAAGTGTCCTCAATTCTTGATTCAAATTGACACGCTTTTCCCCATGGGGTGCCAGGAGGTCGTTTTGTACAGTTGATACACTGGGAAAGCCTTCATTTTTTTTAAGAATTTTCCCTTGTAGCCACTTTTTCTCTCTCTAGGTATTCAAGTAGTGCTTCTTAAAAGTAAGAGCACAGTTTAGTCTCACAATATTTTGGAGTGTCTCTGTGTTTCAGTTCTGTTCCTAACTATGAAAACAGTAAACTTCTGTTTTCGTAATTGTATGGAAAGTGCAGGTCTGAGTTTTGGATGCATTTGGCTTCAATTGGTTCTCCCAATAAGAGATGGTAAATGCTATGTCCTTACGGCGGCCAAACGTCACACGGCGGAAAGGCGGTCTACAGGAGACGGTCACGAACAACTCGAACAAGTCCAAGGAGCAGGCTGAATGTAATCCAAAGACGGGCACTGGCAGAGTCCGATGAGAGTACCGAAACATAGCCGAGAACGAGCACTGCCAAGAGTCCGAGAGGTGATTCACAGAGTCCAAGAGAGAGTACCGAAAACGTAGCCGAGACGAGCACTGTCAAGAGTCAGAGAGGCGAATCACAGTAGGACGGAGACACGACCAAAAGTGCAGTGAACACCGAACTGCCGAGTGGAGTTTCGCTGGCTGCATTTATATGCGGCGGGTCGGCTCCGATTGGCTGCGGCGGAATCTATGACGCGGTGGCGCTGGTTTGCCCACTGCCAGCGCCGTCTATATGCTGTCCACATTCATGCCCTCTACTGGACATGCGGCGATGTCGGGACGGATATCAGATCCCTCCCCCCTGAAGTGGTGCCGTACTGGACGGAAGCTCCCTCGACGATGCTTGGGGTGATGAGGCTGGAATGGCTGTGGTATCCCGGCCGCATCGTTCTCGGTTTGCGCTGATGTACTCCATGGTTGAGAACGTGGTGACATGGGTGCCGATGTGGTTGGTGAAGGGTTGATGGGTGTGTCCATTTCGATGTCACTCTCGGCTGGCACTGCTGGTTTTCTTGGGCGCAAGTGGTATCGTCGTTGTGGGGAGGGTGGCTGTGGGACCTCCGCTAATGGCGCTAGTGGTGGTGTAATATATTCTTCACGATATTGTTGTGATGGTGATGGGCCTGTTGTGCTGCGAGGTCACAGCTGGTTTTGATGACGGCGTTCTATTCTGTGTGGCGTTTGTACTGAGATGACACACCGTCCGTGTGCCCCCACTACAGGTTGCTGGCATCCAAGTGGCGTTTCCTCCGATAGGCGCAGTGCCCCGACCGCGCTGCCTGGCGTGTAATGATGGGACAGTCTGGATTGGGCTCCACCGGTGATGGTGCCAGGAGGTGCAGCAACATCCGTAGTTGTCGCCCATGGAGCAGTTCTGCTGGGCTGCGACCATTGATTGGTGTTGTCCGGTACGTTTTGAGAAAGAGTGTGAGGGCGGAAGACGTCGTAGCTGACTGTACCTCTTTCAGCATTTGTTGTTTGAACATCCTTACGAGGCGTTCTGCTTCGCCATTTGAGGCGGTATGGAATGGAGGACTGAAGATGTGTTTGACGCCTGGTTGCCACACAGGAATTCCTCGAATGTGGTTGCTGTAAATTGGGGCCCATTGTCAGAGACGAGGGTGCGTGGTAACCCCTCGATGGCCAAAACCTGGCTTAATGCATTTAGTGTAGCTTCCGTCGTCGTAGGATGCCATGCGAAACCATGTATGGGTACTTTGAATAGGCATCAATTTATAAGTAGCCATATGGTTCCCAAAAATGGGCCTGCAAAGTCCACGTGAATGCGGTCCCACGGTTGGCGGGGAGTGGGCCAGGGGGGCGAAGGCTTGTGGTGGCGCTGCCTGATGTTGGGCGCAGGCTGTACAGCTGCATACCATCTTTTCAATGTCTCAATTGATTTCTGGCCAATAAGCATGTCTTCTTGCGAGATTCTTCATACGAGACATGCCCCAATGTCCTCGATGCAGGAGCTTTAGGATTTGTGAGCGCAATTCCGCTGGGATGACCACACGATGTGTGTCGTTTTCTGCGTCCAAAGGATGACGTCGTCTGTGACCGAGAGTCTGTGGGATATGTGGCGGCCATGTCTTTAATTCGTTGTCCATTCTGCGTGTGAGGTATGTTGGCCCCCCATGGATGATATAGCGCAGGACCTGGCGCAAGATTGGATCCCGGTGGTGGCAGAGGCGATTCGGGCCGCTGTAATGGGGAACCCGTCCACTGTCTGCTTCCTCTCTGTGTCGATATGAAAACACAACACTTCTTGTTGGTCGAATTCCGGATCGGGGCCAGCAGGCAGGCGTGATAGGGCATCAGCATTGGAGTGTTGTGCTGTTAGCTTATATTGGATTGTGTAGTTATAAGCGCTCAGAAACATCGACCATTGTTGGAAGCGTTGGGCCCTTCGCTCTGGGAGGCTGAAGCGGGGTCCGAATATTGCCACCAATGGTTTGTGGTCCGTGATAAGGGAGAACTTGGTTCCAAATAGATATACATGAAATTTCTTGATAGCGAAGACTATTGCCAATGCCTCTTTCTCGATCTGCGAGTAGTTGCATTGTGCTGGCGTCAATGTCTTAGAGGGATAAGCTATTGGTTGTTCAGAGCCATCTTCATTCCTGTGTGCGAGTACCGCCCCGATTCCATATGCTGAGGCGTCGGCTGCCACGACTAGGGACCGTGTAGGGGAAAACGGCGTTAGACAAGGAGCAGACCTTAGCATGCGCTTTAACCGGTCGAAGGCTCGTTGACAAGACGGGGTCCAGTTGTAGGCAACGCCCTTCTTTGGGAGCTGATTGAGTGGTTGCGAAATATGTGCCGCTTGTGGCAGAAACTTTGAGTAGTAGTTTATTTTCCCGAGGAAGGCTTGTAGTTCCGGCAGGTTCTTTGGGCAGGGTAGGGAGTCTATGGCTGCCACGTTGCAGTCTGTTGGCCTAAATCCCTCTTTGTTGAGCCAATGGCCGAGATATTCCACTTCCTCTTGAAAAAACAAACACTTCTCAAGGCGACACCGCAGCCCTGCCTCCTGTAATGCTGCAAATAGAGTGCGAAGGTTTTGTAGGTGCTCCTGACGAGTGGTTCCTGTGACAATGATATCGTCCAGGTAGTTTGCGCAGACTGGGATGTGCCGCAACAGCTGTTCCAAGTATCTTTGGAAGATTACCGGCGCAGAAGCGATGCCCAAATGGGAGGCGCTTGTATTTGTAGAGTCCAAACGGTGTGTTGATGACGACGATGTTTTGTGATTCCTCATCTAGTGGAAACTGCAAGTATGCAATCTGCGAGGTCAGTCTTCGAGAAGTATTCGCTGCCCGCAAGTTTATTGATAAGGTCTTCTTGTCGTGGGATTGGATATGTCTCGACTTGAGACTGGGTGTTGATAGTAGCCTTAAAGTCTCCACATAACCGGAGGGTGCCATTGGGTTTCCGGATGATGATCAGTGGTGTAGCCCATGCGCTGGATTTGACAGGTTCGATTACTCCAATCTTCTGAAGCCGGTCAAGCTCCTGTTTCACTGCTGCACGTAAGGTGACCGGAATAGGTCTGGCACCGCAAAAGCGAGGTACTGCACCTGAACGGAGGGTGATGTGAGCCTCGAAATCTGAGGCGCACCCTAAGTATGGCGTAAAGATGGGTGCGAACTGTGTACAGAGACCATCTAGGTCCTGGAATGGGACCGAGTCCGATATGACCTGGACTTCGTCCACGATTGAGAATCCGAATATGTTGAATGCGTCTAACCCAAAAATATTAGTAGCCGAGGGCTGATCCACCACAAAGAAGATGATTGGTCTGGTGACTTGTTTGTAGGCGGCCGTTATGGAGAACTGAACCCGCAGGGGAATGTCTCTATCCCCGTACGATACTAAACGCCGTGAAGGTGGAGACAACGGTGGTGAGCCTAGTCGGACGTAGGTGGCTTGGTTTATCAGCGAGACAGTTGCCCCTGTGTCCACTTGAAAATGGATGTCCTGGTTGGCGACTCTAAGAGTTAAGAATAGTTTCTGTGAGAGTGGGTCGCCAGTATGAGCTGCGGTCTGTAGTGTATTGACCATTTCTTGCTGCATGCGGGCTATCGGGCTGGGGCACAGTGCCCAGTTTCGGCAGACTGACCGCAAGTGTCCCTCTTACCGCAGCGTGTGCAATGTGCCCAACGGTCGGGGCAATCCGCCCGTGAGTGCGAAGTGAAGCACTGTGGGGCAAGATGGCAGGGACCTCTGGATCCATCGGCGGGGTGGGGTTCGGACGTCATAGATACGTCGGACAGCGATGGCGTCCTGCTTTGTTGGCGTCTGGAGCGTGACATGGGAGTGCCTCGTACGCGGGAGTTGCGTTGTGTCGTTTTGACCGCCGCTACTTGTGGGCGTGCCATGAGGCGCTTGTTCGCTGCCTGCGCAATTTCATGCGAGTGTGCAATGCGTAGAGTGTCCTTGAGTGATGGGTTATCCAACTTCAGTGCCACTGTGCACACCTCTGGGTCTGGAGCTAACTGCACTACGACATCGCGGATCAGGAAGTCTGCGTATGAAGCCTTGCACTCTGCGTTTGAGCAAGTGAAGTCGCATTTGCGGCTAAGACCTTGCAGATCCGTCACCCATGACCGGTATGATTGTCCTGGTTGTTTGTGATATTGATGGAACTCAAGGCGGGAGGCCACCACATGGTATCTTTGAGAGTAGTAGCTTGTTAGCAGTGTGCACATTTCCTTCAATGTGAGGGCGACCGGATCGGATAATGGGGCCAGTTTTCCGCAGGAGGAAGAATGTGTCGGGTGATGCCCACGACAGAAACAGCGAGCATTGTAAGGCATTGTCCGTCACCTGGAACGCTGAGAAATGCTGTTTGAGCCGATACAAATATGTATCCCAGTCTTCCTTGGTGTCATTGAATGGTGGAAAAGCTGGAGGCCAGATGTGCGAATTTTCTGGGGCCTGGACTGATTTCGCATCCTGTGCTAACAATTTCTCTAGAATTACTTGGAGCGTTTGCTTTAGCACCGCTGTCTGCTGTTGTTGTTGCTACAGAATGCGAGTCACGACGTCCATGATGCCTGCTGATAACCTTTATCCTCGTCACCAATTGCTATGTCCTTACGGCGGCCGAACGTCACACAGCGGAAAGGCGGTCCACAGGAGACGGTCACGAACAAGTCCAATGAGCAGGCCGAACGTAATCCAAAGACGTGCACTGGCAGAGTCCGACGTGTGGTTCACAGAGTCCAAAGAGAGTACCGAAACGTAGCCGAGAACGAGAACTGTTAAGAGTCCGAGAGGCGATTCACAGAGTCCAAGAGAGAGTACCGAAAATGTAGCCAAGATGAGCTCTGTCAAGAGTCCGAGAGGCGAATCACAGTAGGACGGAGACATGACCAAAAGTGCAGTAAACCCCGAACTGCCGAGTGGAGTTGCGCTGGCTGTATTTATATGCGGCGGTTCGGCTCCAATTGGCCGCGGTGTAATCTATGGCATGGTGGCGCTGGTTGACCCGCTGCCAGCACCGTCTATATGCTGTCCACATCCATGCCCTCTACTGGGCATGCGGCGGTGTCGGGACGGGATACCAGAGTAAACTCCTCCAGAGCTTGCAACAGTTTCCATTCTTCTGCTTAAAATCTGTTATCTTGGGCAATGGTTACTCAGTCATCTGCGTATATGAAGCTGTGAATCCCTTCATGTAGTGGCTACATCAAAGATGTCAAAGGTTTGACCTAATTTTATGTTTTATTTGCTGTGTTTGTATTTTTTATATTATTTTTTATTATATGCATTTATATAGTAAGATGGAGAATTAATTTTAATGTAGCCATTTAATTTTTAACCGACTTCAAAAAAAAAAAAAAGAGGAGGTTCTCAATTCATCTGTGTTTTTGTATGCATGTTCAGCAATATCTTCACCAATTGTGAACCAATCTTAATGATTTTTGTGGATAGGGTGTACCTTCAAAGTGGTCCCAAATAAATTTCATTGAGAAACCACCCTGGCTATCCCTTTACACCCCTTAATTTTTATACAAACCAAAACTTTTTATCTGATTTCGATGGAACTTTGGACATGTATAATTTAAAATAAAGAGGAAAATACTGTTGCCATTTAGTTTGCAGAAACCCAACCCCTCTTCCCCTTTCCACCCCCTTAATTTTTGTCAATGTTATGTATACAAAGCTACAGTCGACAACATTTAACCAACTCCATGAAAATGGCATGTGCTGGTATTTTTTCATGGTGAAGTGATCTGACCAAAAAAACCACCCTCTCTCCCCCTTTACAACCCTTAATTTTTATACAAACACGCAGTTTTAATCCGGTTTCGATGGAACTTTCCACACTTTTACTATAAAACAAAGAGAAAATTACTGTCAACTTTTCGCTTGCAAAAACTGAACCCCTCTCCCCCATTCCATCTCCTTAATCTTTGCCAATGTTCTTTTTAAAAAGCTACAATCAACACCATTTGACCAGTTTCCATAAAAGTTGGCAAATGTATGTATTTTTTCATAAAAAATATTTCTGACCAAAAAATCCAAACACCAACCTATCTCCCCCTTCACACCCCTTAGTTTTTTGTACAAACACACAGTTTTTATATGATTAGGATGGAACCTTGCATAAATATACTAAAAGGAAAAAAGTACTATCAACATTTCTTTGAAAAAACTCAACCTCTCTCTCCCTTTCCACCCTCTTAATTTTTATCAATGTTGTTTATAAGAACCTGCAGTCAACACTGTTTGATCAATCACTATAAAAGTTGGTACATATATGTATTTTTTGATGGAGAAGAAGATTTCTGACCAAAAAGTAAATAAAAAAAAAAACCAAACCCTCTCTTCCTTAACACCTCTCAATTTTTGTACAAAGCCACATTTTAATCTGATTTCTGTGGAACCTTGCATGTGTATACTTTAAAACAAAGAGAAAAAGAAAAATACTGTCCACAATAGTTTTACAAAAACTCAAATCCTGTCTCCCTTACCACCCACTTAATTATTGTCAATGTTCTTTATACAAAGCTAAAGTTTCTATCCGATTTTGAAGGAACTTTGCACATGTATACTTTAAAACAAAGAGAAAAATAAAAAAAAACAAACTACTATTCCCTTCTATACCACATTGTTTTTTTACACATATACCTACAGTTTTTATCTGAAGTAAATGGAATTGTGCACACATGTACTTTAAATGCAATCAGCGACGGATATGATAAAGGAGCTGGAATGGGATTCATTGCAAGACAGGAGGAGGATGAGGAGGGTCATGGGAGTGTACAGGGCATATAGTGGCGATGAGGCATTGAAAGATATTGCAATAGGTATGAAAAGTAGTGCATGGAAGGAAAAGATGACCATGACCACAAGCTGGCACTCGATTTCAGGAACAAGGGTGTGGGAAGATTCTCTTTTTTAGGTAAGGGTGTCAGGAATTGGAATGATTTACCAAGAGAAATGATGAATAATTTATCAAAAACGTTGAAAGAATTTAAAGATAAAATTTGTAGAGGGCAAATGTAGGTGGGTGCAGAATAGGGGTAAGATGGGGGTGTAGGTAAATTGCGACCGGAGCCTGTGCTCCATTGTAATTAAATTAAATTAAATCAAACTGAAATAGACTGTCTACATTTGGTATACAAAAGCCAAATCCCTCTACCGCTTTACTCCCACCCATTTTAATTTCCAATGTTCTTTATAGAAACCCAAAGTTTTAAATCCTATCAAACTGAATTCAGCTGTTTTTAAGTTATGGCACAATATTCATAAAATAAATGTGTCCTACTGTCTCAACATGTACGTTGGATTTTAAATTGGGCCCCAAACTTTCACCTTGTGAAGAAAGCCCATTAAAAATCTATATTTTCTGCATGATGCCGGAACAGACATATATATTCCAGATACAAATTTGTGTATGTGGTATGTATTAAAGCCCAGAATGTTGCATGTTTGAGTTATTGAGCAGAAGCTTTAACAGAAACACAACAGAGACCAAAATGTAAATTGATATTCCTTATCACAGCATCCAATTCACCATCTTCTGGAAATTGTTGGGTTATATCGAGCCACAATTTTTTGAAAGCAAACCCCTTAACCACTGAGCTACCAGGAAGTATGCAAAATGAGAACTGCTGTGGCATATTTAAAACACAAAACAAACTATAACGCCACTAAAAAAGTTAATAATAAAATAATTGTTTCAAAAAATAAAACCGCTTTCAAAATAACTCGCTAAAAATTTTAAAATAACTTTATATCTTGCTAAGAAGAAAATAAATCTAAATGGCCAGTATTTTACATTACTGTTATTGAAATTTTTTGCATTAATCAGTTACTTTTGGAGTCAGTGCCAGCCAAAGCAGAAAAAAAATGAGGAATGACAAAACAGCAAAAAAAAATCATGTTACACTTACCTATGATTAATGCTAGAAACATGTTTCAACAGAACTAAAACATACAGATGATACAGCTATATTATACTAACTGTAACGTATTTACTGAATGATGCAGCCTACCAACTGACAATGTAGCACCAGAGAAATTCCTCGATGACCAACTGTCTAATTTGTTCCACTAAACTGTCTCCTGCAAAAACAATACCTGTCTCACTACATGCTGTAAAATATTCTGAATTTCTGTTCGTTCTCCCTGTGTCACCTAGAGCAGCAAATAAAGTTCAGTAATTAGTTCCTCGTGATGCGACAGCTGGCACAGACTCGAAAAATAACTGATTAACGTTAAAATTTCAATAATAATATCATAAAATATTGTCCATTTAGGTTTATTTTCTTCTAAGCAAGGTATGAAGTTATTTCAAAAAATTTTGTGAGTTTTTTTGGAGGATTTTTTTATTTATTTATTGTTTTTTGAAACAATTAGTTTATTCTTGCCATGTTGTAGTTTAATTTGCTTTAATATTCATTTAAGATTTAATTATTCATCCTTTCACATGCAAATTTGTTTTCTTTAATTCCCCTTTAATTCTACTATATGAAATATTTCTGTTAGAGAATATGAGACTTTAGATGGAAATGAATGTCCTTAAGTTTGTAGTTCAATTTCAGATTGAAAGTAATAGTTATTGCTTTTGTAGGATGGTGAAGGAGTTTGCTGCTGTCAACAACACAGCTCAGATAAAACGATTATTAAAAGTACTGGGACAGGATTTTACTAATTCTCAGAATGCGCATACTAGAAAAGGTGGCCTGATAGGTTTGGCAGCAATTGCAGTAGCTCTTGGAAAGGTATGTAATTAAGTTGCAATATGTTAAAAAAAAACCTGCAATTCACTATAAATAAAATTAAAATAATTAGTGCAGTATCATAATTAAGTACTCTTAATTACTTAATTGTAATATACTCTGACCTTGCATTTGGGAGAACACAAGTTCGAATCTTCATCCAGCCGCCCAGATTTGGATTTTCTTCCATGGTTTCCCCAAAACACTCCTTTCCTTTAATAGGCCTTGGCTGAATTCCTTCTCGTTCTTTGCCCTCCCCCTCCCCCAGTCCTTTTCCCACTTCTAATGGCCTTGACACTGATGAGGCACAAAGTCGGGAGCAAAATAATAATAATAATCATAATAATAATAGTAATCATTGCTTTAAATCAATGTTATGACAATTTTTTATAAATGTTTCTATGTTTCATAAATTTTTCTACGTCCATTACAGCTGTAATACAGTGAAAATTGCTATTCATATATTATTTAACATTTTTCCCCCCTCGTTAGGGCTACTAGGGACAACATGAACACCAGCTGCCTGATCAGTCTGGCAGCTTATTCTATATCATGAGAATGTGTGGGGGTAGGACATTCATGGCTAGGACCAGACTTGTTAGGTCTGGAGCATTTAACCCTGTAAGACCGATAGGCTGATACCGGGGTGAAGTATCGCCTAAGTGCCTTAACTTACACTCTTGCTTACAACTCACTGTTCGATGAAAACTCTTGCTAAATAATTTTGATTTGATTTGACCATGTAGCCAGGATGACTCAACTAAATGCTCAGGTCGCCACAATATTTGATACCCACAAATAGAGAAAAGGGCTTTATGCTAACAACTGAAGCACACAAGTTCACTGTTAGAAAAATCCAAAGTTTTATTTTCAAAGTCAAAAGTTCAAAAATTGCATTTACAGTTGAGCAGGCATATCGAACTATCTTTACCAAAGTCTGCAGATTGTGGAGAGAAATTTTGAACCGACCAAACCCCTTTAATAAATTTACAAGTTCTTAACAGTCATTAAAATTACTATATAACCCGACACGATCCAACATGGTTGAACTAGCCAGCATGGCGAGTTACAACCAGCGCGACGAAAGACAGACCGCGCCAGACAGGAACAGACCCCCGGCAGGAACAGACAGACCGGAACAGACCAACCATAATGGCTGCGGGGTCCTTTTTATAGAAACGGCTAGAACCAGTGACGTCAGCAACTGTATCACATCTTTTTGCTTCCGCGTAGCTCAAAGTATGTGTAATTTATTTGACGATCCCGATTATTAAAAATGTTCAGACTTTGACAGTATCTGGACTTATCTACTAGAAGTCCAATGGCAGTCTGTTGAGAAATTTAGAGTAATTAATTTTAAAGTTTTAGCTGTTTATGACTCCGCGTAGTGATACATTCAAATTTTGGTAAAATCCCTAAGTGTTCTAGAACTTTTTACGCGCGTGCACAACAATCTGCGACAATCTATTTTACAAAAACTTAATTACCGGACAAATGCTAAAACTTTTTATGAAAACCCATATATGTATGAAATCGTCTTAATTAGGGCTATCTGCTGATGTAAAATTTTTAAATTGATATCTCTTTTAATAAAAAAGCTTATTATTTTCTCTTAATTAAAATCACTAATTAAACTTTGCTGAATTACTTAATTTTATTACCAAAATATCGGGGATAGTGCTGACTACAGCTGGTGATAAAAGTTCTGTTGTAGCTTTATGCGATTTAGATATATTACAAATCTTAGAATTTCTACTTTCACGATCGCGTGCTTCAAAACTTGAACAAACGAGAATATCTCTAAAACTAAACGTTTCCCGATATGATAATTACACTTTAAAATGATTATTATAATGAATTGTAACTGTGAGCAAGATTACAGGAAAATTCCTTAAAGTTGAAAACTGCACTTCTCGAAATTTCTAAGTCCCGCCTAAGCAAAACTAGAATTTACCAAAATGCTAAGGTGCTTACAACCCTAGCAGAAGAATGTTTATATTGCCATCTCTATGTGAAACCTGTAACTTGTGTATTGTATGCCAATTAATGTTTTATATGAAATGTGCAGTTCATGAGTCAGTGATTAGGGACGATCCCAGCATTGGCCTGGAATTCTAGATGATTGTGAGAAATTGCCTATAAGCCACAATCAGAACAGCCAACATGCATAGACCAGGACTCAAACCTAGTCTCCTTGTTCCTCCCTAATTCTGTGTGGTGATGCCTTAATGCACACAGTCACACTGGGGAGTATTTAAATTTAATTGTTATGAAGCATGTATATCTATTTGCAATTGAAAATGTCATTCTTTAATTGCCTGAGGATTTTAAGAATTCTTTTGTATCTAAATTTGGAGAAAGAAAAGGGGGGGAGGGATCTCGTCATTTTGCATTCACTTTAAAATGTTGCATCTTAATCTAACATAAAATTTTTTGAAAGAGTACTCCAAATATTTGTAATAATATCCATTTACACCCAAGTAAATCTTCAGATAGACCTCCAGCTTTTTAGATAAACATTCACATGGAAATTTGTACCTAAAACTTCAAAATAATAATCTTTAATGAAATTAGGAAAAAGGAAGCAATTTTAGGCAGGGAACGGGAAATGACTCATCACTTACCAAAGTTGAAGGCTGCATCAAGAGAAAAACATATATAACATTAAAATACACAATATTTCGATTCTTGGCTGTCTGGGTGGTGCTGCATCATATTTCTTGTAGCCTACGTTTCGACCCTCATTCTGTGGTCTTCTTCCAGGGCAGAACGGTGTCTTTGATGAGTGTGCGGTGTTGTTTTATTGTTGACGCCCATGCCCGTTAGAGGGTTCGATTTACCCCAACCTTCTGATTGGCCATGTAAATCGAACTCTCTAGACGGGCACGGGCCTCGACTATAGAACAACATCGCACACTCATCAGAGACACCGTTCTACCGTGGAAGAAGACCACAGAATGAGGGTTGAAATGTTGGCTACAAGAAATATGACACGGCACCACCCAGACAGCCAAGAATCAACTGGCTCTGACCGCGGAAGCCTACGATTACACAAGATTTTGGTTTTGCACCTTATTCATGTTGTAGGGAAAGAGTCATATGGTTAAGAAGGTGTGCACACGCCATAGTTTGATACATACACTTTGAGGTTTATCAACTATACTCAGACATTTGGTACTTTGTACTGTGTCCAAGTCTTACCTGTACTTGAATACTGCAGCACTGTATGGCACCGCATCAATTCTCACTAATTAATCAATTCCTGAATCTTTAAAGTAAGATAAGAAGGCTTACTGGTTGTCATCTGTACTTGTTATACAAAAATGTTTTGTTGGTCTTCGTAGGAACCAGACTGCGTCTCCATCTTTTGAGATGAAACATCCATGGTGTCCTCTTTATGTATAAAGTCATCTGTGGTGTCCTAGATTGCTCTGCTAGATTCATTTTTGTTATATCTATGACGTGAGGTTGAAGGAGCTCTTTGGCTGAAGACATCTACATACAAATTTTGTTGCAATCAGCACCTTGCCATGCTTAAAGAGACTAGGTAGTAGAAACCTTCCTTAACATGCTGTTTTAAAGAAAGCACTTGTATATCTATGGAGTCAGCTATGAGATCATTAGTAAAAACTACATATGTAGTTATTTGGTTTTCCCGTGCTTACTTTTTTCTTTTCTTATGTAAGCATTGGTTTTTTATTTTAGTGTCTGTTGTAATGTAACATTAGTTTGGCCAATACACCTTCAGAAACAGTTCAAAGGGAATTTAAAACATGCAAAATCAATAGCAAATCATTTTAGAAGCAGTTTCCAATAGTTTGAGAGTCAGAAACTATGTTAGGGAGTATAATTCAGTTTATTTCAGAAGTTGTCGAGTGTAGTATAAAGAGTTTTTACTATTTTCATAACTGATTCTATTGCACCCATTTACACAGCTGTAGAATTAAATTACAATTAAAATGGCCTAGAAGATTGTATTTAGAAGATGTCACAAATTTAGTGATTTCAAAAGCACGTTGGAAAGATTTCACCAGAATCAGTTTTTCTTTAATTGACAGCTTCAATTTTCAAATCACAGCAAAGATTTATAACTCAAAAGATTCAGAATAAAATAATACACAACATATGAAAAAATAGAGTCGATAGTTAAAAGGGATGTAGGTTTTTAGACAAAAAATGAGATTTCGGGTGAACATCACATTTCAAAAATTGTGCAGAATTAAGCTACTTGTAACAAAGAATATATATTCAATTTAAAAATGATTTTTTTTTCGAAGCACACAGAGCGATTTTGTTCATAAATTCTGATAATATTTAGGCTGTAAAAGCAAAATGAAAGTTAAAAAAAAGATGATGGCTGTGACATCACAATATAGTGACAGTAAGTTGGTACACCTTAAAACAAATCTATAGGAAGGAGATACTGTAGCAATTAAATAACATAACCATCAGATAGGAAAGTAAATTTGGTGAATTTTGGAAGTTATTCCATACAGATAGGACCTAAACTTTAGGAGATATTAAATATACAAGATTCGTAACTATTATGACACACCAGGAAAAGAGTGGTTTTCACCTCAAGATACTATCAGAATCAAGTTATATCATACACCAAAAGTTAGGGAATTTTTTTATAGAATATTTTTACAGTAGAATACGTTTGAAGACTTAAAAATTGTAGTAGTAATGACAGGTTTAAAGCTTTTACAACATAATTTTTTTTTCTTCTCAGAAACTATCACACTTAGAGGGAAAACGGTAAGAACTCAGGTTAAAATTTCAAGTATGCTCTAACAGACATAAAATTTTCATGTTGACCGAAGATAAAATAAGATTGAGTTTTGGAAACGGTCCCAATATGTTATGCAAGAATTCAGGAATTCTATATAAGACCTAACAACACCATCTTTCTTCTCCATTGTGCAGGCAGGCATGAGTGAGTGCACACGGGCGTATTAAAGTGTAGCACAGATGTCTTAGGGGGTTATCTATTCTTGACACCAGCTGATGTAATGTTCAGCTTGCAATGCATTCATAAACTTTTCTATCTTTTGGAGTTTAATTGCAAGCTACTTAGAGTGTATTTGAATGGTTCAATCTGCTTTCATATTTAATTTCAGATAGTGGTCTGATGCTTTTCTTATTTACTAGTGCCGTACATCTAACAGAACTTTTTAACTACACCAGTTTCAGATCAATCTGGATACAACAGTGTTTTCTTTAATTTGAACATTTCTTTATCTCTTAAGGTTAGTACAAGTGATTGGTGACCGGAAGGGAGAATCTGTTATGGCACCAGGCATGATGACAGTTTAGACATAACAACTCACCAAGTTTTATTTAAAAATCAGTAGTCCTCTACATGAGATCCTCTCATTGTATGAAGAGCATCTAGCCTGAATTCAAGCTCCTGCCAGGTTTTCCGTAGCATTTCGGGTGTAATGCAAAGCTCTTGAAGATCACGAATTTTGTGGCCTGTATACACTTTATCCTTCACATATCCCCATAAGAAAAAGTCTAGAGGGGTAATATCTGGTGATCTAGGTGGCCAATATGTCGGCCCACCATGCCCAATCTAGCGACCAGGAAATTTGGTGTTGAGAAATTCTTGAATGATCAGGCTCCAGTGCAGAGGGGCACCGTCCTGTTAAAAGATGGCATTCGGCTGCAAATATGTTAACTGAGGCACAGCAAATTGTTCCAACATGTTGAGTTACGTACTGGGCGTAACTGTTTTTTCTACAAAGAAATAGGGGCCAATGATCAAATTCTGCATCAATCCACACCACACATTTAATTTCAGGTTGTCATGAATGTGTTCCACAATGCAGTGTGGGTTTTTTGATCCCCAAATATGTGCATTGTGTGTGTTGACTTTGCCCGATAAATGAAATGTGGCCTCATCAGAGAAAGCAATGAGAGTTAAAAACGTTGTGTCTTCGTCAATGTGATGTAACATGTTGATAGCAAATCCCTGCCTCATATCACCATCATCTGTTTTCAGTTCATGAAGCAACTGCAATTTGTATGTATGAAACCGAAGAGAGTGATGCAGTACCTTATGTTCAGTAGACTTCGGCATCTGCAGTTCTTGTACCACTTGTTGAATGGACTTGCGTGGACTATGTTCAAATGCCTGTCTCACTGCTGCTACATGATCCTCTTATAAGCGCTCATTACCGCCACTATGCAATTTCTTCACATTTCCCATTGCCAAAAAGTGCTGTTTCCATTTCTTAATGGTGGTTGCTTCTTGAACACATGGCAAAGTTGTGTTACACTTGAATCACTGAATTTGTTTCCACATACTACCAAATAACTTGTGCTTGCTCTTGCGGTCACGCCATTTTCAGTTAAGCTACTGTAGCACCACCTACAACCTCTTGCATGGGCTTTCAAAAATAGTTAACAGAACTTCCACAGTTTCTCTACATATTGCAATACATGTTACCAACTTACTTCCATTCATTGATTTTTGGCAGCCGAATGAAAGGTGTCAGATTCATGGTGGACACCCTGTATTATCTTAGAAATTGCCGATATATCGATAGTCTACTCCTTAGCTGTTCCCCAACCATTTCTCCCACTACCTAGCCAGTCATGGGGTGACATCCTGTGTGCACACACATCTGGAACTAAATGGCCCGTTTCTCTACTACTTGAAGATCATTACCAAAATATTGTCTATTTGTTTGTCCGCCTTTCGTGTTTTCTCTCATCACAGCCGTCAACTTTGGTATGTGGTGGGTTAATTTCCCTTTCCTTTATTATTTATAAAATATAATTTGTAATACCATAATTTCATAAAAGACACTATTCTGCTCTCACATTATAGAGGAGTTTTTTTTAACTGCATTGTTTTATTTTTTAATCAAAAGTAGCAGTACAAATAATTTTAATTTCTTTGTGTTAAATTGTAATTGTTTTTCTCTGTAATAAAATATATCTTATCAGGTTTTTTACTGTTATTATTTTTCAGGACACAGCCCTTTATACTGAAGAACTTGTGCAACCAATATTAGGTTGTTTCTCAGATTCTGATCTGCGTGTTCGGTACTATGCCTGTGAATCACTGTACAATGTAGTAAAGGTAGCCAGAGGATCTGTACTGGTTCATTTTACTGACATATTTAGTGCTTTGAGTAAACTTGCTGCTGATCCAGACCAGAATGTGAAAAATGGATCAGAATTATTGGACAGGCTAATGAAGGTAAAGATAATAACATCTGAGAATGCTAATGTAATACTTTTATATTTTAAAAAAAAGATAAATTATACCCAACACTCATGAAAATTGAAGGAAGGAGGGCAGCAACAAAAAAAAATAATACATGAACCCAAAAAACACAAATGCTCTTGGCAAAAACCTTTATCAATGCCATAGAAATGTGTGTTTCATCCAAATACTTACGGTCATTACAGCCACATGCAGAACTCCGTGTGTGACTGTGTTGACCTTGGATCACAGAAATTTTTTTGGAGTTGATGGATTAGAGAAGAAGGCACAAAAATTGTCAGGTTGAAGCAGGAAGAGTGAAGTACAGATATTTTAGAAATAAAATAAACAATTAATGCAAGAAAGAAGAACAAAAAAGTGGTTGCAAGAAAAGTGCATAGAATTAGAAAAGGATATGGTTGTAGGTAAAGTAGATATGGCCTGTAGAAGGGACAAACAAAATTTTGGCAAAATGAATAAAAGGTGAATAAACATTAAAGCTGCTGATGGGAAACCTCTTTTAATCTCAGAAGATAGAACTAACTGATGGAAAGAATCCATAGAGAAACCATATGATGGGGATGATTAAACAACCGTGTACTGGAAAAGAAAACAACATCAACATTGATGATTAGTAGATACTGTTTTAAGATCAGAATTTGATAGAGCTTTAGAACCAAATAAGGCAGTTGGAATTGATGAGATCCCTGCAGAACTTCTGAAATCCATAGGAGAAGAAGCAATCGAAAGATAATTTAAACTGATATCGAACAGTTACAAAGCAGGAAGATGTTAGGTATCTATTAAATTTTGTAACTGTATGACAAAATTTTATTCTCAGAACCATGAGTTAGATGGGATAATATTGTATTTTATTTCTAGTTAGTTTCTATGTTAATACAAGTTTGAAATCAGATTTTTACAGTTTCAAAATAGTATTTTCCATTGCATTAGCCTCCAGCATGTGCCTGGAATGATATTTTGAAAGTTCATATTTAAATTATTTATCTTCGGCTAAACTATGATAGTTACAAAAAAAATTATAATAACTAAACGTTTGCTACCAGATCTAGTGAGTTGTAAAATTTTAGAGAGATAGAATTATTTTCATCGTCAAGGTCAAAGTTTTATGACAAAACCTTTCTATTGTGCGATTTGATATGATCAGCCTTCCATAAACTACCCTGATAAGATGTAGTCTCACGCAGTAGCAATCAGTTAGTCCTTGAGAGACAGTAGGCTCGTTAACATGCAGCTTAGCTCACTCAATTTTATCATAATGCTGCAGTAAAACAGTATTTCACCATATGGGGCCTCAGGATTGTTTAAGTGTCAGGCGCTTGCTAACTAGAAGCACAAATAGAAGCATGTTACGATCTTTCTATATGTACTTACAAGTAATATTAAATAATACAGCGACCTTTGGGGTGTGGTCTGGCTCGAATGGTTAATCGAATTTGCAAACTTTCTTCTGTGACTTCTTCTGATTGCCTATTTAGTTATTGACTGTGCAAGATTTATTCAGAATATAGTGAGTTTTAACAACAACCAGCTCTTCAACATTATTTACTTATACCTTTTCCTTAGCTTGAGGTATAAAATAAGCTGAGTGGCGACCTGTGTATTACTGTCATAACTGGACTATCCAAGGCTTACGCGCAGTCAGAGTTAAGACAAAGCCTCTTGCTTCCACCCCAAGGCAACGCTTGTTGTCTTACAAAGGATTCCAATTGCTTTTAATAAAAGAATCACCTTCACATTTCCAAAGAAATCCAAGCTGACAAATGTGAGAATTATCACACTGTAAGTCTAACATCACATCCTTCACATGCTGATCAGGATAATATATAGAATAGAAAGGATAGTAGAAGAGACAGTTGAAGATAAAAACTGCAGTTCAAGAGAAGAATTTCTGACTAAACATTAATACTTGAAGAGCAGATAAAGAAAAACAAAGGTAGTTTTATGGCATCTGCTGATTCAGAAAAATCTTTTGATGATATTAGGTGGGGCAAGATGTTTAAAATTTTATAGAAGCCAGATTTAAAATATCGAGATAGAAGAATATAATCTATACAATAATCAAGTGGCTGTAATAAAAGTACAGAATGTGGTATAACAGAGATGAATAACTATAATAATTACTCTTAGAGAAAATTGGTAGTTAAGGGTAATGTTGAGATAAACAGATGAAAGGTAGCTCAGGATCGGCGAACTTGGTGAGAACTTGTCGTGTTCGTTTTGAATTTAAAGTTGCTTGCAGAAAAGAACCGGTATAACTTCGGATGATTAAAGATATTATGACATTATAAATAAAAAGGAATCAAAGCATGTAAGTTCATTGGTTATTGGCGAAGAATTCAGAAGAAATTACATTAAATAATTAAACAGATATCTTGACTACGACTACGAAATAAATAAGTAGAAAATACGAGCTAAGACAACATAAAGAACAACATAAATATACGACAAGAACCTTTATTTATTAATTGTGATGGAGCATATTCTCCGGCGACTATTCCATTAGTCATCTAATTACCTCTTTCTTATTATTTTGTAATTATTTGTAAATCATTTATTATTTATCATCAATTCCCATCTACTTTTGTGATTTATGAATTTTAAATTCTTTCAGTGTTTTTGTTAAATTATATCAGTTAAAAAGGGTGTGAGACAAGGTTGCAGTCTATCTGCATTAATATTCAACTTTTATACAGAGGAAGCAATATATGAAGTAAAAGAAAAATTTGAATGTGGTGAAAGTGTCCAAGGAGAAAACATCAGTATGCTACAATTTGCTGTTGGCTTTGTCCTTTTGGCAGAGCAGTCTGAAGATCTTGAGAAGTCACTGAGTGGCACAAACAATATCCTGAAGGAAGATTTTAAATTAAATATAAACCAAACCATTACCAAAATGATTAAATGTAGCAGTAATGATAGAATTATAGTAGATTAAATATACAAATAGGATCTGATGGAATAGGAGAAGTAAATGAATCCTGTTACTTATGAAGTAAAATTACAACTGATAAGCAGTAATGATGTTAAAAGTAGAATAGCACTGGTGAAAACAGCCTTCTTGATAAAGAGATATCTTTTAGTTTCAAATATTGATCTAGAACTAAGAAAGAACTTTTTAAAACTCTATATGTTGAGCACAGCACTTTATTCAAGTGAAGTATGGGATTTAGGTATACCATAAAGAAGGAAAATTGAAGTATTTGAAATGTGGCTTTAACCTTAGGATGCATGGTGCCAAAAACACACATGAATGCATATGCAGGGCCTTCAAGGCCCTGCCTAATTTTAAATTTTCGTCTTTTGAAATAATCATTTTTTGGGAGTTAAATTTATTTCTGTCAAATTTACTGTCATATTGAAAGATTCCTAAGATACAGTAACAGGATCTGATGGGCCTGATTAACATTTTATTAATTAATTCACTTATAAGTTGCAGTTTATATTTTATAACATTTATTACAACCAATTTCTTCAATTAAAACATACTCATTATTCACAATATTATGTATATAGGCAATATTTTGACAAAAGTTATTATTCATTGTTCACATAAAATTGCATTTTCTTAGTTTTCAACATGTGACAAACAAGAAGCACAAAGAACGCCACTATGTTCCTTACAAATGTTGGTTTTACATTTAATGCATGTCGTAGCACTTTTCCTGTGTTTATTATATGGACAATAATTGCATCTTCTTCTTTTTCCTGAAACAGGTAGTTGGTTCGGCAATATGACATCTTTCTGAACATTTTCTTTGGAAGATTAGGGATCTGAATACGAAGTTCCATTAGTGGTCTTACCATTTCCTCTGCTAAATCTCTTAGGAACAAATGCCTTTTATCACTTCTTCCACTATGGTATGTCAGATGTTGGGCGGAAAATAAAATTTCACTGTTCATTGCTGCAACGTCCATCATATTCATCCATAATGCAAATGGCCATCTTCTTGTTTGTCTCTTGCAAGTGTAATAACGAATTTTCTGGTCCATTTGATCTACTCCACCCTTCGTAGAGTTATAGAACTTTATTATATCTGGTTTCTTTTTTGCATGAGTTTCATCAATGTTTCTGTCGTGATGCATTGTGCTAATGAGAACTACAGACTTTTTCTTTTTGGGAACATAACTCACCATTGTAATGTCACCTCTAAATGCAAACAAAGAGGAATGAATCGCTCTTGAGGCTGATGGTTTCATTTCATTAGGAATTTCTGGTTTATCTTGTTTGATTGTTCCCACCACTGTAATTTGTTTCTGAAGCATCTCTTCTGCCAGCTGGACACTAGTAAAGAAGTTGTCAACAGTAATATTTTTTGATGATACTTCAATGCTTTTAGCAAGATCTTTCACCACATTCAATCCAAGATTTTTCTGAATAGGTTCATGCGGCTTCCTTCCCGTGTAAACAATTCCGTCTAAAGCATATGCAGATGTAGCATCACATAACCAAAATATTTTTATGCCATACTTGGCTGGTTTAGAGGGCATATACTGGGTGAAGCTGCATCTTCCACGGAATGGGACTAGCTGTTCGTCAACTGTGAGCGAATCATTGGGAATCATTATATTTCTACACTTGTCAAGAAATAGTTCCCATACATAACGAACAGCTGCAAGTTTGTCATCTGCAGATCGAGCTTCACGGGTACGCCTGTCATCAAATCTAATCATTCTCCTTATATCCTCAAATCTATTTACTGACATGGTGGCCTTATGTGTAGGATTTGCCTTTTCATCCAAGAATAATTCTCTAATAGGGACATCCCAACTCTTCTCAATACCAGAAAACAGTAAAAGACCAAGAAAACCCTCCATTTCAGCAAGCGAAACGTTTTTCCACGTTTTACCACGCAAAGCAGCCACTCTTCTGCCTTCAATATTTGTGCAGTTGATGATTTCCTCTAGTATTTCCTTGGAGATGAAATAGTCCCAGGCATCCTTAGGTTTACAGGTTTTCAAACCACGGGCTGGACCAGGTGCCTTCTTTACGATATTATGGACACGTGTACGAAAAGTTGCAGGAGGTTCTAATTTCCAAATCGTTCCATTCCGACTAATGTATGTGTGGTCTTCTATACCTTTTTGTGGTGGTTCTTCATTTTCAGACCCTGATGAAGTAATATTATCGGAAGGACTGTCATCTGCCTCAATATTCACATCTGCAGGTTCATTGGCCGATTCTTCACTACTTGTATCTTCAAAAATATTTCCTTCCTCGCAAGAATCATCTTCTTCAAACCACTGAGCCACAACACTTTCAAAATTAGCTGCATTTGCACGTACTGACTCTCTTGCTTTGCGTGTCGAAGCCATAGCAAAAGACGTGACCCTCGAACAGCAGCTTGTGCAGCACTAAACGAGTCATACTCGTAACAATATGGGCCTTGCAGCAACAAACAAACTACAGTAACAATGAGGCTGACAAGAGCAGCACAGGATAACAATACTATGCAATAATAAAACATTTGATAGCAAAAAGATCAATGATACACCGACATCGCCAATATGTGAAAGCAGTGTGTATTATTTTTTAGTTACTACTCCAGCTACTGCTGCTGTTGGCACTCCAGTTGCTGGAAATACTACTACAGTTATTGTTGAATTAATAACTGCTCCCAAACAAATGTTGAAGACAATATAGGCTAAAGAACATTTATAAATAAGTGAGGGCTTCTGAAGCCCTGCTTATGCATTCACGGTGTATGGGTAAACATATAGAATTATACAGAAAACTTAAAAAGGTATCTCGTTCAGACATGGTAGGAGGAATGTCACAGTGTTAGTGAAAGAGTACTAGAAAGCAGTTTGAAATCAAACAAAAAATTACAGATTTAAAAAAAAAAAATGAAGACATACAAGGGCCTCGGAGGCCCTGTATATACATCCTAGGGTTAAAGAAGGATGCTGAAAATTAAATGGACTGACAAAGTGTGATAAATTATTCATCACTTCCTTCGGTAACTTGTTCCAATTCGTCACACCCTTACCCACAAAAGAAAATTTTCCCACTCCCTTTTGCATAAAATCAAGTGCTCATGGTCATCTTTTCCCTTCCAAGCACTACTACTAATTCTTCAACCAATATCCTTCCAAGCTCCATCACCAACATACACTTTGTACACCCCCAGCACTTTCTTCACCCTCCTCCTGTCTTCCAATGACTCCCAATTTAGCTCCTTTATCATATCAGTTTCTGAGTGGGTCTTGCAGTAATTTTCACAAACAAATCTAGCTGCTCTCCTTTGCACACTCTCCAACTCTTGTATTTGATACCTTGTTTGCCACCAAAGTCTGGGTCACTCTACACTTAACTACTTGGCCTTCCTTGTTCTTTTCAGATATGTTGCATGTACCCAAATAACTGAGATCCTCACAAATATCCAGCTCCTTGATTCATAAACAATTTCCTTTGGCCTTATTTTATTTCTGATGTAATTTGCTTATCAAGTTCTCCACTGAAGTTGAACTAATTGGCCTATTTATATACCCTTTTTTACTGATCAGTACTACTATGGCACTTTTCCAGTCCTCTAGTAAACAGCAAATCTCCAGACCCAATCTAATAATATTCCAGTCAGTTGTACAATGGCATGTTCTCCTATCTTTAACACATCTGTAATATTATCCACACTTGCCCCTTTATACTTATTTAGCTTACCGCCTTGGTACCATCAGGATCTGTTTTAAATTTGATAGTTTGTTCATTTCTACTTCTGCTCCGATTTTTTTTCCCCCCATCCCTAAATGATAATCCCCAATTCTTTAGTTAAACTATTATTTAATATCTCCTCAGTATCTTCTCAATCATAACTGTCTGACTATCCTGTCTTCCCGTCAGTTTTCTAACATAACCATACTAATATCTAGATGCATGCAAGGGAAATCAGTATTGTTCTATTGGTTTGAATTTCCTTGGTGCAATGTATGAAGTTTGACATCCAATCCTTAGAAGTATCTGATCTCTTATTTTTGTACTAAGTGGCCTCCATTTGTTGATCAAGCAGTTAGACAGCCTACTATACACTCAGTGGATTATATAAAATATTTTCAGTTCAGTCTTAGCAATAATGTTAAATATCTTCCTTTTCATTGCAGTAATCTAATGTTCATTTGCCCTTTATTTTCTTTGCAGGATATTGTTACAGAGAGCGCATCATTTGATTTGGTGGCCTTCATGCCACTACTAAGAGACATGATTTACACCAAAAATACATTTGCAAGACAATTCATCATTTCTTGGGTGTCTGCTCTCTATGCTGTGCCAGATATAGATCTCATTCCATTCTTACCAGAGATTTTGGATGGTTTGTTCCGAATTTTGGAAGATCCTACCCAGGAAATTAAGAAAATGTATGCTACTTTATTGTTGATTATTTATTTAACTTGAGCAGAAACTTTATCAGTAACTCAAGATACTCATATTTTTAATTGATTATTTATTAATTTAACTTTTGTTAAAATGAAAGAGAATGCAGCCTATTTAGGTATCACATGATATTTTAGATCCATGCTAATGAATCTATCATAAACTTTAGCAAAGCTGGCCTCAGAAAACTTGCATGAGATAAAAAAAATAGCACTAATATCAATTTTGACTTCTTCCACCTTTAGGCAAATTTCACCACAAAGTTACTTTCCATTGATTTATTTTGTACCTCCTCTGCTGCCTCCCTGAATTTCGAACTGACTTTTAGTTCTTTTGTAGCACTACATTTTAAAGCTTTTAGTTGAATTTTGCTTTCTGCCCTAGTTTACAAATCAGCTTAGCAGCATGCACTCTTTATGAGATGATGTGAATTGATCTATTAGTTAAACCTGATTAAACTTTCCAACTTGTTTATCTTCTCAAGTTCCTTCCTATTTTGTGCCAGTGTTTAGTTAAGATTTATGGCAATAGTGAAAGTAACAGTACCATAAAGCACCATTGATATGGAAAGATTTTGATAACTCAGTAACACTTTTAGTGATTTGGTCACTCCCATTGATTTGTCTCTCTCTCTTTTTTTTTTTTTGTCAATTCCTCTTACCACCTGTTGGCTTTATGGCTCAACAAGGTCATTACAGGCAGAAAAGGACCTGGGGCAAGGAATAGGAAGGCATTTGGCCATGCCCTTTTAAATGAAGCATACTGGCATTTGCCTGGTGTGATCCAGGGAAACCATGGAGAACCCAAATTTGGCTCAAACCAGTATCCTCCCGAATGTGAGACCAGAGCATTACCACTTACCCACTGCTCAGTTTGTCCTTTTTTTAATGAAATGTCCTAATGTGAGCCAGGTTTATATTCCATGGACTGCATAATAGGTATTTGTGCATGGTGGGACATAGCACATTTGAGGGCACCAAGCTGTGGACTTCTTTCAACATGTTCTATTCATTCTAATCTTTGGCTGTGTAATATAAATGAAACTGGTGGTAACATTTTCATGGCAGCAGTGTTACCATCTGTGTTCTATGTTCTGTTTTTTTATCTATTTTGTTGGTTTTCATTGTTACGGTTTTTGGATCACTGGAAGTTCAAACATTTTTTTAAACATATCTTCATCTCTTGTAAGACCATGTGATCTACTTGTTAAAATTACTATTGTTGTTATTATTTATCTAAAAAATGTAATTACCTTCAAGATTTTTTACTATTAATTTTAACTAAGTTTTCCTTGTACTTAATTTCCTAATAAATTCATCTAATCCCTTATCTGTTATTACTTAATATGTCAATATGCTGTCAGAAAATGTAAAAAGTTTTTAATTCTTTGGCCTTAATAACATTTCTGTTGTTATATTTTCTATTGATTTGACCTCTTTTTGCTGTAGATGCTTCAGGTTATACCTATTATCTGATCTATTGTGTTCTTTGATTGTTTTCTTCAGTATTAACTTAAAAAATAAAGGTGATTGTTCCCTGGCATTATCCTGTGTGTATGTCAAATGTATCAGATGTATTCCCACCATGTTTGATGGAAAAAATAGTTCTTTCATGTTTGTCAAGTTATACTTCAATGACTGCAATCATAATGTTATTGGAAGTCAATGAAGAGGTGTGGCATATCTAAACCATGACCCCTGTATCTATAGCAGATGTCTTGTGCAACATATTTAATCAGCAGTTGTAAAGTACCTTTTTGTTCATCAAAAGCACTCCCACTAGCTACCCACAGCAGTAAATTATCCTATAGATCGATCATAAAGTTGCCGATGTTGAACTTAGAAATTTCGAGAAAAAATAGTGGTCAACTTTAAGGAATTTTCTTGTAATCTTCCCACAGGGACAATTCACCATAAAAATAATTTTAAAGTGTATTTATCATATCGGGAAACGTTTAGCTAAGAGATATTCCCGTTTGTTCAGGTTTTGAAACACGCGATCATAAAAGTAGAAATTCTAAGATTTGTAATATCTTTAAATCAAGTAAAGCTACAGCTGACCTTTTATCACCAGCTATAGTCAGCACTGTCCCTGATATTTTGGTGATAAAATTAAATAATGCGGTAAAGTTTAATTAGCGATTTTAATTAAGAGAAAATAATAAGCTTTTTAATTAAAATTTAATTTAAAAATTACAAATGTAGATAGCCCTAATTGAGATGATTTCGTACATATATTGGTTTCCATAAAAAGTTTTAGTATTTGCCTGGTAATCAAGTTTTTGAAATTAGATTATTGCTGATTGTCGGGTGGAAGTTCGGGAAAGTCCGCAAAGTCCGCCAAGATTGGTCACGTGATGAATTTAGTTTTAAGACTTTAGAAACCCTTTGGAATGTTAAATTAAATTAAAACAGATAGAACATGACAATAGAAAGTCCCTATAAAAATTCCAAGTTAAACCATTGTCTACTTTTGGAGATATTAATTAAAGAAAGATTTGCCAAGGTCATAGGCGCGTGCAGGGCTATAATAGTTCGTGCGGTAAGCACACGTTGTCTCATTCTTATGCCGGAAAGTAATCGTGCAACTTCGCGCTAGTTAGTGGCGCAGATTATGGTAGCGGTTTAGGCAAGTTCTGACATGCCGTAGTACTTACTAAAGTTAGGGGGACTTTGTGAGTTTTGTCTTCTTGTAGAACTGTACTTAATCTGCTATCTTCAAAGAAACTGTTGTCCGATGCTTTATTCAAAATTCTGGTACCGACATTGTAAGAGTGAAAAATCTTGCTTACCCTTCGCATTTGGGGTTTATTAATACGAGTGCGTGGCGACCAGGTTAATTAATTTCATAGGTACCAGAAGGCTACACATGGTCACGAACTTAAGTGTTCCTAGTTCAGGCGAAGGTGTTGCAAACCCCTGGGCAAGCCGTTGGGCCTGACACAGTCTATTCACCTTTTCTAAACCCACATTGGTGATTATCTATATTTTCATCAGGGTATGATACATTTTTATTTATGTATATATATATATATATTGCGGCCTGTTCTGAACAATGGAATTCTCCAATATTTTCACTTTGGTTTAGAAAGATAATTGTTGTTCTCCTCCATTCTTGAGTAATTTGGTCCTGTTGATTTTCTTCTTCTTAAGAGCTTGATTACAGTTGTAAGCTTTTGATTAGGCTGTCAAATATTGAATTTCATCAGATTTATCTCCTAGCTGATTTATATTCAGAAGGGTTTCAAACTACTCTCTCCATTTTATCAAAACTTTATTTTTTTATCGTGTATTGGCTTCCCTATTTTATTTCATTTTAAATTAGTTCTTGCTTAGAAGATTGTTTCGTTTTTTCAAATCTGCCTTTAATAACATTCCGGGTTTGTTTCCTTTTGGTGTTACCTTCTCATTCTCTTCTATGTTTGCTTGTTAATCTTTTCATATTCCCCTTCATTTTGATATTTCTCCTTTCTTTGATTTGCTTTAGTTTGTCAGTCTTCATCAAACCTCCTTTTGCTACTAGTTTTCTTTGTTCAGGCTACTTTGCTAATAGTTCCAGCTCTTCAGTCCATTACCATGTGATAGGGTTTTATTGTGGGTGCCCCTGTCAACTTTACTTACTTTCTCACATAAATACAGGTCACCATAAATATTGCCTTTCTATTTTTTACCATTTCAGCCCCCCTATTGTCATCTTTGGTAACCCATATTCACAACTGATCTTTGAAGAGAAGCTGAATCTTATTATTATTAACTGTGATGGTGTTCATGTTCCACTGGAAGCTTCCATACACACTTTTTTGTATTACATCATTTTTTTTTCATTTTTTATCCATTTGATATAAATTGTTCATCACCTTCATTAATAAAATAATCATTTTCTTGTCACCCTTACAAAGTAAACCTTCTGCATTCCCTTATGCTTGCAATCAGGGTCTAGTTTATAATCATGGTCATCTCTACTTTTCCACATACTATACCAAATTCTTCTCCCAGCATCAGGGCCTCATTACAAATTAATGACATACAAACAGTCAGATTCTCTTTACCTGCCCCCATCTATCAAAGACTCCCAGCCCAATGTATATATCAGCTACTGACAATGAGCAGTTGTAATTTCCGCAAATAAATTTTCATTTTGCCTCGACTAATCATCACAGAGATTATTTTATTCCACATTTATCATTGGTCAACCTTCTCCGCAACCACCAGTTCTATCACCACCCTCCCAAGTGTTTCATTTAGCGGGCTGGAATGCGGTCACATCTTTACCCTGTCATATGTGTCACCTCCTACATGACTATGGATACTAACCAAAATATTGTGAAGTTTGTGTTTTTTATGTGTTCATCTCATCCTTCTGCTTTCATCCGTGACCGGTTTTTTTCCATATCCTATCTTATTTGCATTGCCTAATGGTGGTTTCTTTGTTTCCTTTATCAATTTAAGTTGCTAAGAAGCAGTTGCACCTTTCATACAGCAGGCTTGATGAACAGTCAGTAAACGCTAGTTTACCATGTGGTTTGGCAAGAGATAATGGCCTGTTGGTGTTAAACATTGTATACCATTCAGGAATTAGGCTTGTTATTGGAGTATATAGTATCAGCACCATTTCCATCCTTTGCCATCACTTACTATTTGATGGCATTTCCTAATTGTGTGGCACTTAGTGTATATAGCTTGATCACCTTGCAGTCCCATTTACAATGCAGTGATGAATCCACTATTTAATCACTTCTTTGCTAACCACCACAGAGCCGCCAAAACTTTTATGCAATGTAAAATTTCCATATTAGTAGAGGATGGCTTTGTGTACCTCATTTTTCATTGTCAGGGTTGGTTTAAGTCAGCACTCTGGCTTCTAAAGAGACCTGGATTTATTAAAGACCTTTCACAGTACAAAAAGTTGAGCACTGCTGACACTGGTTTCATTTAATGTGTTCTGCAATATTTTAAGTCAGCACCAAGGTTATACTCTGATATATACCTATGAGGTTTAAGCTAGCAGATTGGGATGTTATGTACTTTGAGCTACAAGCTACATAGTGGGTATAACATCTTTATAGTAGAATGCAAAGCCTTGTTTGAGCAGCATATGAAAGTAAGTTGCAACTCAAAGCATATCATTTGCTGCAGTTTTCTTCGTTGCATATACAGGCTCTTCAAAATGTGTACACAGCATACTGGCCCATTCATAACATTGAGGATGCCCTGTGTTCTTTATAGTCCAGCTGAACATAAGTTTTTTTCTGTTGGATACCTGGTCATGTGTGAATTAGGTGGAACCAGGCAGCAGACATAGCTGCTGAGTTAGCATGTAACTAGGTTAGGCCAGATTTTGTTTTTATTACACAGTCTGACCTTTCCTCAGCACTGAAAGAAAAATCTTTGATGCTTGGAAGGAGTACCATAAGCTCCATATGATCAGATCGGGTGTGTAGCCTTCATTCAGGTTCTTTTAATTGACAATGAGGATTGAGGTTCCACACTTTTGATTTTTCCTTGTTTTCTTCACAATGTGTAATATTTCTGGCATATTTTTGACGATACATATATAATTTTAAACACACTTTGTTTTCTATGTTAAGATCAATTATTGGTCTACTGACAAATCTGAGTCTTTTTTATGTGTTATTTTACATGTCTGCTTGTTATCAGTTATTGACAGATGGATAATTTATGATGGATGTGTGGCCCCTTTGCAATCAGCTAGCAATCTTACTATTGCATATTTTTCGGTTTTCAGTGCTTAAATATTTGTTGAATATGTGTCTCATGTCTGGTTGGCATTGTAACATACTTTTTTTTATTTTGTACTTAGTTTTATTTGCAATATGACTGATGTATATGCAGTCAGTCATAAAGACAAAAATTCTTTTCTTTTAGTGTGTTGGCATTTTAGCACCTTTCTTATGATGTTAAAAACCATAAAACCCAAACAATGACAACTGTTTCACGTCTTACTACTTTCCTTTCCTAACTTTCTTAATTTGTAGGACATATGCTGAAACTTGAACTATTGGTATGTCAAAACTAAAGTGACATTTGCACAGATTGATGTCTCACATTAATCCTCCAGTAATATGCCATAACCTTTTTTGTAATACTGCCGTTAGTGGTAATTGTTTTTAACATTCTACTTCTGTCCTTTATTTAACTCCTAAAACAGCCAATGATTTGTGTAAATCATTATATTTTCTGAAGTAGTCACAGTTTTCATGAAACAGTTTTCTTTTTCTCTTTTAAAGGTGTGATACAGCTCTTGGGGAATTTCTTCGCAGCATTAAGCATGATCCTTCTAGGGTTGACTTTGCAGCAATGATTAATATATTGATCACTCATGCACAGGCAATGGATGAACTTCTTCAGGTACATAGTTCATAGTGTTGATTCTTTTTAAACAAACAAAAAAACTTGCATTGTGAAGTTTGAGTTAATCTAGCACATTGAAGTTTACATACAAAGATTGTGTATTGAATTGAATTCACAAATAAAAAAAGTGCAAGTTGAGCTTTGCACAGTTAGAATTCTGTACTCTAGTGATTTTAATAGATATCTTCTACATGATGGGTCAGATCGTTGGCACAAAAATCAATGCTTGATAATGTTTTCAGAGTAGGGAGTGAGGGAGTGGACTTCACTCCATGGCTTCCTGCATCATGCCATGTTGCTGTTCAAACTGCTAATGCTACCATTTGGTTCCAATAAAATTTATTATAGTTGCATTAATAAACAATTAACGATCAGTTGAACACTTTTCATTAAAATAGTATCAATGTATTGTGAAAGTTTGCTTGTTTTGCTCCAAACTTGAAAACCATATTAGAAGTAAGTAGTTTCCATTGAAATACAAAATATTGTTAACATTGGGGACAAATTTCGTGTTCCTAGGTAATACTGTTTTTGAGATAGACCTAGTAGCAAAATTAATCTAATCGATGGCTACTGACATGTTTATTTTGAATGTGCTCTAAAAATCTAGATCTCTTAGAAAGAAAAAAAAAATACTTTATCCCATTTTTCAATAAAACCAAAAATAATTCAATAAAATATGATACTCAATTTTCAGTAATAAAAACAAAAAACACGGAATGTTGAGATTTAAACACTCTAACTTATTACATTTAAGTGCTAAAGCCTGTGACAGATTGACAGACAGTCAGTGAAGAATCAACAATGAAGGTCAGTTTCCCATTGAATACGGAACCCTAACTAGTGTATGTCCTTCTTCGACAATAAAGTGAGGTGGCTGCATGACGATGGCTGACAGCTGCAAACTACCATCATGCTACTACCTCATTCTATTGTTGATGAAGGGACATAAACCCGAAAATTTCAACACTTAATGTGTTTACTTGTCTGTCCATGTTTTGACAATGTTCTGCCTTCAGCTTTGATAAGCAGTGATTGATCTTCTATCCAAGTCTTTTAATTGTCCTGCTGTTTAACATCTTTTGTATTCTAGCAATCTATGCATATAAAACTGAGGAAGGATAGGGAAATATGACTCAACACTTGCCACAGATGAAGGTGGCTGGGAACGAAAAATGCAAAAAAGAACAAACACAAAAAACATGCAATATTTTGGCGTATAGTCTTATTCTTGCAAAAGTGAGACACCAGGCGGAGCCAGACGTGTACACCATGATGGCCATTTATTTTTCTTCAATACAAAGGTTGCCACTGCAATCAATTAAGAATTGACAATAGAATTTCTGGAAAAAAAATATTTTTTGAACATTTATCTCCAAGTAGTAAATATATTCAAACCCCTTGTAAGAACCTAGCTTGCGCTGGGGTGATGCACAAAGCTGGAATCTTAGCTATAACTGTGTGCAGCCTTGGATGTAACAGTTTTGACTTAGTTAATATGATACGGCCGCCACATAGGTTTTTAACCAGAAAACTATGAAAAGGTAAAGTTCAATAATGATAAATAGTTCATTGCCATTTAAAAAAGTATATTCTTCCAAAAGTTCACAAAGTCAAAAACTGTATAGGCAATCAGTCAACTTTTCCAAAGTAATGTTTTACAAGTTCGGTTAACCAGTCGAGCCAGACCACACCCCAATAGTTCAAACTTCTAGTTGTAGTAATTTATCAAAAGAGAATCACACGCTCCCATTGTTCAATAGCTTAGTAAAATCAAACAATCCCGAGGCCTCACTTGGAGAAATACTATTTTAATTCAACATAATGGTTAACTTGAATAAAAGAAGTAGCATTATTCCAAAATAAAACTTTCACTGATGTGTTAGATATAAAACTTTCCTGCCTACTGATCTACATGCTATCGCGTTCGCGGTCGCGGTTCCTGGCAGACTGAGCGGCGAACAACTGCACGCACGGTCCTATATTCACATAGCACTTCCTGCTTCTCGAATATTCCTAGCGGCTTCTCACGTGAAGTGTGGGAACAAATCTTTTTCCTCTTTCTCATGGGTGGTTGATGGGAAAGTGGTCAGATATCAAATCGCACATCTGAAGTCCTAACATTGGCTAATCTGACCTTGACAATAAAAATAATTCAATCTGCTTGAAACTTTACAAATAGCTAGATCTTTAAATAAACGTTAACTTTAGTTATTATACTAAATATCGTAACTTCAATACTTTAACGAAAAATAAATAATGTAGATATGGACTTTCGCACTCCAGGTGAATGCCGAAGAATGTTGAAATTAAAAATATTGAAAATACTATCTTGAAAACTGTAAAACTGCTTTCTAACTTGAGTAAACATAAAAAATGACTATAAAAATGAAATGTACTACTATTCTATCCAACCTAACTCGTGGTTCTGAGAGCAAAATTTTGTCACGCAGTTACAAAATTTAACAGATAGCTTACACCCTAATCAGCCATCACAGTTGTCCTATCACACTTTGTGCTCTACAGTAACCTTGTGATTCTTGTGGCGGCTGTTTGTATGTGTGTGCCCATTAATTTTTAATGGATTTCACCCTCCCGCATGATTAAAAGTTCTCTCAAAGTATCGTAATTCATTTTTGATTTTCTAATTTTCATTTTTTACCTTAACTATGATTTTTATACACTGATAATATTTTAATGTTTTTATTATTATTGTTAGTTTTTCCATGGTGTATTCCCTTTCCACCCAACTGTTTGCATTCGTCTCATTAACCCTTCCACAGAAAATAAACTGCCAAGCTTACTCATGCAGCAGACTCAGCCACGATCAGCACTATGTAGTATGCGGCATGTCTGATTTATTCTCTCTCATTATTAAAAGTTCATTGGAAATATTGTGTTCATTAAATACAATGTCCTGCCTTTAGTTTTGGTAAATAATAGATTTAATTTCTTTCTCAAATACTGCTACTCTTTATGAACAGTTTGTACATTTGTTATCTTAAAACATATATATTTATTTGTTTGTTGGTTGGTTGGTTGGTTGAGAACAGTTTTCATTTTCTGTATGACAGTAGTGCAGCAGTAGTTCATAAATATTTTATGTTAAAGTGTGAGTTTAGTGTGTTAAAAATAACTTTATTTTTTACATCTGCAATCAGTGGAAAACTCTAGAGCTGTTAAATCACACTTGCAGTTTACACCATGCAACTTTTATCGAGAACAATGAGGAGAAACATTGTTCAGTAGAAAGCTCTGAGGAAGATCAGGCATATAAATGAGGCAGTTAGCCATTCACATTTTAGCATTCTTCGCTTCTGTTTTCTGATTTAGATAAGTATACTTACAAATGAAATACACTGCTAGTGTCACATGGTTTAACAAATACGAATAGATTTTTTATGTGTGTATCTAAGACATGTGAACGTAAATAAAAAGTACTGTGTAAACCAACCATCAAGCAAGATATCAATGAGGTGGATAATTATATTTGTACTATTTACATCTTTGATGAATATTTTAGCAGTATTTGAAACATAGTGAAGCATTTTGATGGTTTCGAAAAGGAATTCAGATTTGTGAAGAGAGAAATATAAGTGTATTTTTGTTTTGAATTATGTATTGTATAGGACATGGGAAGTTCTCTCAGCCTGTGCATTTATGTAAACTTTGAAACTTACCTGGCATGATGATATTTTCATCACTGGCGACTCACTTCAAAAATTAATGTTTTTTGTTTTATTGTTAAGTAGTATCTTCATCATGTTTTAATGTAATATGTTTCTTTTTCTCTCTGGTTAGTTTACAGCCATCACATGGATAAAGGAATTTGTGCAACTATCAGGCGGAATGATGCTTCCTTTTGCTTCTGGTATTCTAACCGCCACTTTACCGTGCCTTTCATATGACAGTGATTTAAGAAAAAGTATCCTTTTTCTTTCTGTTTGAACTTTGTATTTTATTTTATTTTTAGAGTTTTGAATGATACAAATAACAATTTACATTGCTTTTTTTTTAACTCCAGTTTGACCACCAAGGAACATGTAGACACTGGTCGTCTCAGTTGGCCAGTGTGAATCATGACAGGGGGGGGGGGGGAGGGAGAGGAGGATGAACTATGCTCATGCCATAGTGCAATTGGTCCTGTTAAGCCCAGCATACCTAATTCATTTCAGGAAATTCTTGTGTTGTCACCCTTCTGCAAAACGTGTAACTATAATCTGTATGATGATGTATCTTTGTTCATGAAATGTTTAGTTTATGAGGCGGAGATTGGAAACAATCCCAGCATTTGTCTATGTGACTGTGGGAAAATACATAAAAACCACAGTCAGGATGGCCAGTACACGGAGACCAGGACCAGAATCTGGTCACATCGTAGTTTCCCAAACCACTGTTGTGGAGGCACACTGGAAGCTTCTTGCCTTCTTTATTGTTACAGAATAATCAATAATCAGTACTGAGATCTTTTAGGTTACTCGCAAACTTCTTTGTTTACCCTTCTTCATTATCATGACTTGAATTTAGCTTTGATAGGAAAAAATAATATGAGAAATGTTAAAAATAATATTGATCTCTTGACAAAGAAAAGAGAGTGTCTTTCTTCTCTCTAACATAGACCACCTCTTCTTAACACTTAGCCTGATGGTCATCTGGTACTCATTTTAGCTTTCATCTCAATTATCATGTTGTGCATGATATTTTATCAGAAATGTTTTAGAGGCATTTTAACCACAGGCAACAAGTATATGGTAGACGGAACTGCTTCAGCAGGTGGAGAAGTCTGGTAGAATAGTGGAAGAAATTTTCTTCTTGGTGAACATGGAATAAAATCTGATATTCATTGTTATTCTCGCCATAAAATAGTGTGATCTAATTTGTTTGTTGAAGTTGAAGACAGGATAGTTGAAATGGAGATATCTTGGATCTGACGGTTTTGTTTTTTTTATCATTTTTGTTTACTCTCGTATTGAGTATTCTCTCATTGCAAGAAGCCATTTAAGAAATATATCCATTGTGTAATGTTTTTAGCAGCATTAAAATATGAAGCAGTTCAGATGATTTATTATTTAAATTTAGCCATTGAAAAAAAGTTCCAGCACACATTAATTTTGAAAATTATGTGAATTACATAGGTTTTCAAGTTTAGCTGATTCATTCTGGGCTAAGAACTTGTGAATCTAATTTAAAATGTCTTTTTTCTCTGGTATATGTCAGTGTTGCTATTCAGTGCTAATTTCTTGATGATCAGTAGTATTCCTAAACTTGTTTCACAGACATTAAAGAAACTTCAAGGACGGTACAGTTTAGTTTAATGAAGCTTATCTCAAAATCGGACAATGTTGTAATAGTAAGTAAAGATCCAAAAGAAGTATTTCAGGAGCCAGAAACTACAAGTGAGAAGCATCCTAGCAAAAAGCAGTTGGAACTAGATTTGCCATCTGTTCTAGATGTTCTCACCAAACATTTGCTGCACACATCAGTTCATACAAAAGTTGCATCACTGCGCTGGCTTGGCTTCTTACATACTGTTGTTCCCAATAAGGTTTGCTGATTAAAATATATGAGAAATACTTGTATGCAGTGTTAACCTGATGTTACTTACTTTATGATGGTTCCTTTTTGTAGATGTATGGCCATGTAGATGAATTGTTTCCTATTTTATTGAGAACATTGTCAGATCCTTCAGATGAAGTTGTACAACAAGATTTGGAAGTTTTGGCAAGTGTTATCTCCTTGCCAACTAGTAAAAAAATGGGTGATTCAGGTAACAAAATACAATTTTTTTTTATTATAACTGTAACTTAAGATTTCAGATAAATTTATTTGCTTATAAAATAGTTATTCTTTTAAGGAATTTTGTGAATTGGAAATAGTGACTAAAGTATAGATTCCCAACATGGTGGGCACACCCTTCCAGGGGACACAAAGACATTTCAGGGAAGGTATGATGACAACACCCGAGCTTTACATTATCGCAAGTATTATGTCACCTTTGCCACCTCTTAGAGTTTAAAATCTTTATTCTAATGCCACATGCTTTGTAAGGTTCTTCCGAGATGTCATTGTTGGTACTGAAAGTAGGCATTTACCATATTAATAATAAAAATGTGGCAGGGGGTGTAATGCAGAGGCTGAAACTCTGGCTGAATAAGCTTCAGAGGACAAATTGTTTTGGTCTGGATAGCAGCTGGGACGAAAGATTATAGAACCAAAGAATAAAGGAACAAAAAGAGTGGTAAAGCGAATAGATTTAAAGAAAATTGCTGAAGAGTGGCACAACTGGTGTAGTAAGATAGATGTGCCAAGACCTGAGATAGGATAAAAGACGTTACGTGCAAGAAATGTTTTAGTGGACGAGGCACCATTCATGCTTATTCTTTTTTTATTACAATAATATTCAAGATGTCAGGATAGAAAAGTGGTTCATTCCCATATAGGTTGAATGTGGACATGAAAATAGGTTTTCCTTCGAAGATCCGAAGTGATGTGACGATGATTCGTGAACTAGAAAGTCTGACTGCAGGCAAAGCCTAGTGCAAGAGAGTGAATGTTGTTTTACAGAATGAATGAAGGTACCACCATGTTTCCTTGTGTTCAAAGGTGCAAATTTTGAACGAAGTCCAATAGTCTAACTTATTTGGAGACTAAATATGCTTTTGGACTGGGTTCCACAAGTTAAATGCAATAAACCTAATGATTCAAAGAGTGCATAATAGCCTTAGGATTTTCATTTAGTGGTGTACCTTTCACTGAAGAATTTTGTTTATTAATGTTGTGAAACCTTTTCTTTAACCACAGGGATGGTGACTATCTAAATTTCCTTAACCAAAGTTTAAACTTTGTTTGAATTGCAGAGTTTTCAATAATGATAAACTTATCCACCACACAGTCAGCAATAGGGATATTATTGAAGTACTAAGCAGTTCAAGAACTCTTTAAATTTGCAAAGGTTCCTCAGACCCTTTACTCTCTATATAATAATTCCAGACTAGTAACTATTTCACAACATAGCGACTAGTGCAACATGTGAGAGAGTGGCGGACAGTTACATTTCTGCAGCAACTACCAGTAATGGTAATCTAAAACTGAAATTCTTCAAGTGTGGCTGCTATAACATCAAGAGACAGTGGGCTATCCATCTAGGTATGACCTTACAAGACGACATCACAATTTTGGCATACCAGCATCATGTGGAGAGGCAACACTGCAGTCCTGCAGCTGGCGGTATTTTTGTGATGACAGAACTAGTGTGTCACACAGCACAGATAAGTGCTTCAACAAACAAATAACCTTATAGTTATTCTAATCGACATAAGTATATGTAAACTTTTGAGATTATAGTATTTCACAAAGGGCGGTTCTCAAATCTGTACCAAGAACAAACTATACTATCATGTACCAGTTCCTTCGATAACTGGTTTTACTGGTTTTTCAATTCTCACTGTTAATATTTTTCTTCCCTCTGCTAATTGTACAGGCAGTTGTATCAATGAAATTTTTATTTAATGCACGATTGAATTTGACAAACCTATACATGGAGTATTTCAAGGAAAAAATGCTAGAAGATGTGGTTCTCAAGCCGACATGTTTTTTTTTTTCCAATATGTCGATGAAAAATTTGCCAAGTTGTCCCATGGTAGCAGTGTCTTAAAGGAGTTCCTGGAACACCTAGATGGAATTCATCCCAACATAAAATTTACAATGGAACTTGGACAGGACGGCGACCTAACTTTCCTTGACATCCTGATTGAAACAAAGCCAGATGGAATGCTATTACATAGCGTATACAGAAAATTGACCCACACGGATCAGTACTTTGGAGCTACACACTTCCACCATCCTGTGCAGCATAACACTGTTTTAAATACACTTGTACACAGGGATAGGGTGATTGCTGACAAAGATAGCGTACCACAGGAACTGGAACTTCTGAGAACGGTCTTCAGGCATAATGGGTACACAGAGAGGCAGATAAATAAGGCAGTTGATGATAGGGAAGAGAAAATTCCAGTTCAACAGGAAGAAACGCCTAAGGGCACCACTTTTCTGCCATTTGCTGGAAATACCTCAGGGAAGGTTAGCAGAATTCTTGCATTACATGGAATAAAATGTTTTTACTGACCATCATCTGAAATACGCTCTATCTCCATTCAGTTAAGCATGACCTTGGCCTTCAAGTTCCCAAAAATTACAGCATCCCATGTGAATGTGGAAAGACTTACATTGGCCAAACTATCCGCTGACATGAAGGACACAAGCGCCATCTCTGTCTAGGACAATACAGTAAATAAGCGATCGCTGAGCACGTGTACAGCCATGGCCACAGGGTAGACTTTAACAGCATTAGGAAATTAGGTAGAACTTCATATTTTGGAGATTCAATAGTCAAAGGAGCAATCAAAATTCAATTGGCTGACACCTTCAATAGAGACAGTTGGCTGTGTCTTAGTGAGGCGTGGAAACCAACCTTGGCGAAACTCTGCAGACGGCATGGTACCACCATCAACTGGCACCATAGCACTGGCAGCCAGTAGCAGGCTGAGTACAGAGCCATTTTATATATATATATATATATATATATATATATATATATATATATATATATATATATATATAAAGGAAACAAAGAAACTGCCGCGAGGCACTGAAAATAAGATAGGATAGGGAAAATAAACAGTTACCCGTCACTTACCACAGATGAAGGCAGGAGGGCGAGACACGTAAAAACACAAAACAAAAGAATTACACAATATTTCGACTTTAGTCTTACTCATGTAGGAGGCGAGACATATGGCAGGGGGAAAGATGTGGTCACATCCGAGCCCGCCACATGAATATATATATAAAGAAGTGGAGCACCTGATGTGTCTCACTGACCAGTACAGATATTTTCACACATGAGGAAGATGATGGAGCTTGTCATCAAAATATTGTGTTTTCACAACACAATCTGGCAGGTGACCCATGAAGACTTCATTGCAATTAAACACCGGTAAAGTCTCCATTCTTACTCCTGAGTGACAATTATTCATTATGTGTCATGAGTGTATAATCTTTCTAAAACTGATGAAGAGGGGTAATTCAGAGCACTTAGTTTAGTAAATAAATAATTTAAACAGAATCGTAATAATAAAGCAACTTTTATCACCAAACTAAACTAATATCATAAAGAAACATAAAAATATAAAGATCGAAATTTAAAAATGTAAGAATTTTGCTGCATTCATTTCCAAAGGTAGTACTATTAAAGACAAACATTTTTATATTTGGGTTGTATAGTGTAAAAATTTTACTGATTGGGATAAAGACATTTGTAAGTTTGTGGCACCATGGGGTCAACAGCAAATCAGCAAACAGTGGAAAGTCATTGGTGGAAAAGACATTATTCAAATTTAACTATCAAAATAGGTTGTCAGCTTTGAGAAACTTACTCTGCCCCAAATTAGAGGTCATAAGTAATCTCCAAGTACAATAGAACTCCAACTATCCGAATCAATTGGGACCGGTCCCCATTCGGATAATCGGATTTTTTCCAAAAAAGGGTCTATTTTAATTAATTATTGTATCTATGTTGAAAATGCCTTCTTTTCCAAGAGATTTTGGGTACTTTTCCACTTCAGGGATGAAAATTTCGCCGTACCACTTGGTAAACAAAGCTGCAGTCATCCGAACTTTGGGTTGGTTTGTATAAAATTTTTATCGCAGTATGTTTCCATCTTAATTAAAAAAGCGATTCGGATAATCGGAGTTCGGATGATTGGAGTTCTACTGTATGGTTTTTGAAGAGATAAATAAGAAAAGAAAGGGAAATTAACCCACCACATACCAAAGTGGACGGATGCGATGAGAGAACACTAATGCTGACAAACAACTACACAATATTTCGGCATCTGCCTTGCTCACAAATAGAAAAACAGGCCATTAGGCTTGGAATGTGTGTGCACAACGAACGTTACCTAATTTGAAGAGATAAAGAATTTTATTTTTTTAAAAAAATAGTTAATAAGACAGAAGTATACTCAAAAGATAGGAAATAATTCAAATAATAATAATAATAATAATAATAATATAACAACAGTTTAATAGAAAGTTTGAAATTTAAGGGTGAAAAGTAGGATTTCCATATTTGGATTTGTTGATTTCGTCGTAATATGCATCACCAGTAGGATTCGGATCTTTATGACCAAAAAAATAGAGAAATATGCATGCTAATAAGACCTTAGAAATGGATAAATATGACCCAAAAATAACAAAATATGGTGAAACATTTAAATTTACTATACATCAAAACATGCTCAGGTATCATTCATTTATTTTATCCAATGGTGTCAAATTCATGTTGGCAGCATAATTTTCTTCTGTGCACTCACTGCATCATTGGAAAATTAAATTTTAAATTGCTTTGTTGAAGTCACTTTAATTTCACATAATTTACAGAAAAGAACTCTTTCGTCTGTACTAAAATACTCCTCTCCAAATTCCTTTATGTAACTCCATAACTTTGCACTTTCAGAAATTTTATTTTCGGCTGGCAGTACTCACTGATCCAATGCAGATTTAACCCAGATTGAGGATTATTTTCAAAAGTATTGGTGATAGTGAGACATTGATTGATACTGCTCGACACAGGCATGCTGCTGCTGCATTGTAGAAATTAAAAGGTGGGCGGAACATTAATGTTTAGAGAGTGAAACAATGTCTAACTTTAATTCTTGAATGGTGAATTCTGACCACTTCAGGTACAATTAGTTTTGTTTTTTCCTCCAATGTATTATAGAAGTACATGTAATGTATAAATGTGAAAATATCCGCCACCAACCGGATGTTAAGAGAGTGTAACATAAAAAGATAAAATATCACTCAACGGGATGTTAGTCATAATATTGTTTGTAGTTTTTGCACAGTTGATTAATTACACAAGTTCAGAACAGTTTGCCACTAACGGAATGTTGAAAAATGTTGTTTTGCGCTTGAAAATAATCGTTGGATTAAGTTTAGTACCGTTAGCACAACAGGAAAGAACAACAGTGTAGTGCATTTTTCCATTTCACTTGTTTTTAGCTTCTTATTACACTAGGCCGCCTGGTGGCGACACCAGCCACTCCACTGGCGACTCTTGTTGGCGACGTGTGTGGGAAACTGGTGGTGCAGCCAGCCACTCGTTTCCATTCTCGCACAGCCGAGCAGTCTGCTGTTATCCTCGCATTGTAAGCAAATTGTGTAATTCAGTATGTCCAGTGAACTACAGAATGTCACTGTGGAAATGTGTGGAAGTGTAGAGAAAACAAAAGGGTAAATAAAGAAGCATTTCTCATTTTCGTATCTTTGCCGGTAATATCAACCTTTACTAACGACAATAATTGAAAGAAAGGCGATTTAGACATCCTTAAGTAATAAAAAACTTGTCGTATGAATACAATTCATCAAAAAGAGTATAGATTCCCTTAGATGCATGTACATCATATTCTATCACTTTCTCCCCATTTGCCTTCTCTTTTGTATTGTAATTATTTTTAATTATATATTAGTTTAATTGTGATGGAGCTAATTACCCTAGTCATCTAATTACCATATATAAATTTTCTTTTATATTTGGAATGTTAAATTCCTTCCCCATTGACTTTTCTGATTTGCAAATTTTATTTAAATTTCTTAGGCATTTTTGGTAAAATTATTCATCACTACACTTGGTAATTTGTTCCAATCCCTGATACTCTTACCAACAAAACAAAATTTTCCCACTCCCTTATGCATGAAATCAAGCGCAAGCTTGTGGTCGTAATGGCCTTTCCCCTTCCATGCACTATTCCTAATTCTTTGACCAATATCCCTCCAAGACCCATCACCAACATATGCCCTGTACATTTCCAGCACTCTCTTCACCTGCCTCATTTCCGCCAATGAACCCCAATACAGCTCCTTCATCATATCAGTTACTGACTGGGTTCTGCGATAATTTCCACAAACAAATCTTGCTGCTCTTCTTTGCACACCTTCCAATTCTTGTATTTGATAACCAAAATGTGGGTCCCAAATTACACCATCATATTCAACCAATGGTTTAACCAAAGTTTTGTAATCCAACTCGCTAACTTCTCTGTTACATCCTCTCATCACCCTATTCAGTAAATGAAGGATTTTGTAACCTTTTTCTACCACCTGCCCAATGTGCTCTGCCCAGTTAAGTTTGTTATCAAACGTTATGCCAAGATATTTACACTTCAAGCTTTCAACAAGCAATTCTGACCCCATCCTGTAATCATAATTAACCTTTAGTTTTTTATCCACGTGCTTTATAAGCCGATTCTTATTTACACTTATCTTCATCCCATGCTGACCTACCCATTTAGATATCCTATCCAAGTTTCACCTGTTTTGATCCTGTTGTATACCATTATATCATCTGCAAACTACCTAGATTCTGACCGTAACCCATCAACACAATCATTCATTAGAATAATGAACAGCAATGGTCCCAATACACTACCCTGTGGCACTCCCATATTTACCTTCACCTCTTATGATAATGTATTTCCTACTCTAACACTTTGCTTTCTGGCTTTTAAGAATTCCTCTACCCAGCAACTAACTTTTTGATCCAGTCCAATAGATTTCAGTTTATTTAAAACCATTTTATGGCTCACTCTGTCAAATGCCTTAAAAAGATCTTGTGCCACACTGTCAACTTGGCCTCCCTTGCCCAATTCATCTGAAATATCTTGCATATAGCCCACATGAATATCCTTGCCTTCAGCCATGTTGTCAATCTGAAAACCAGTTTCTTTCTCCACAGACATTTCTGATATAGTTGCATATAGTAAATCTCTCCATCATTCTGCCTGTCACTGATTTCAAACTAATTGGCCTGTAATTTTCAACCCTATTTGTAACCCCTTGTCAGGCCACAAGGCTGCACGGGGGTTATGCAACACTTTCACCTGAACTGTGAACAATTAAGTTCATGACCATGTGTAGCCTTCTGGTACCTATAATATTAAATAGCCTGGTCACCATGCATTCGTATTAAACCCCAAATGTGAAGGGTAATTTGAATAAAGTCATTTAACACAGCTTGAGAGTTACAAAATACTTATATTCTTGCAAAAGTTCACTTGTACATTGTCGGTACCAGATACGTGAATAAAGCATCGAACAATGGTTTCTTTGAAGATTTCAGATTAAGTACAATTCTACAAGAAGACAAAAACCCCCTATCATTAGTGAGTATTACGGCATGTTGAAATTTGCCTAAACCGCTACCGCATGGAACAATTTGCTCCTCTAACTAGCATGGAGTTGCGCGATCACTTTCCGGCGAAAGAATGAGGCTACATATTACGAAGTTACTTCTTTTGAAAATGTAGCACGGAGTGAGACAATCTTTGCTTGCTTCAAAATCTTTTATAGACTTCTCAGAGCCTCAGCAACTTTATCTTTAATTAATATCTCCGAAAGTACTGAATAGCTTAACTTGAAATTTTTACAGGGACTTTCTATGATCCTATTCTATCTGTTTTTATTTAATTTAATATTCAAAAGGGTTTCTATAATCTTAAAATTGAAGTCATCACATGACCAACTTGGCGGAATTTTTACGCGCTCCATCAACAATCAACGACAATCTATCAAAGGCTTAAACTTTTTACCGAAACCATTATAAATTTGTAACTGTCTTGATTTGGACTATCTACTGATATAAATTTCAAATTAATATTCCTTTTAATTAAAAAGTTCATTTTTTTCTCTTAATTAAAACTGCTAATTAAATTTATTATTAAAATAATTATTTAATTTTACTACAAAAATATCAGGAACAAAGCTGACTATAGCTGGTGATAAAGTTCAGCCGTAGCTTTACTCGATTCAAAGATATCTCGAATCTTAGATTTTTACTTTTCTGATCGCGTATTTCAAAACGTGAACAAACTGAAATATCTCTTAAAATAAACGTTTCACGATATGATAAATACACTTTAAAATAATTTTTATGGTGAATTGTCACTGTGGGAAAGATAACAGGAAAATTCCTTCAAGTTGACGATTACTCTTCTCGAAATTTGTAAGTCCAGCATAAGCAACTTAACAATCGATCTATAGAATATTTTACTACTGGGGATAGCTAGTGGGAGTGCTTTTGGTGAACTAAAAGGTACACCCTCCTTTATGAAACGGTACTACTAACACTCATTTCCAATCCTCTGGTAAGCAGCAAGACTCCAAACTCATTTTAAATAAAATTTCAAGGTAAGTTACAGTATTGTATCCCACAATCTTTAATAAATCTATAGTAATATTATCTACACCAGTCCCTTTATGTTTTTTTAGCTTTCTGAGTTCCTTCATAATTTCCTGAGAATTTATTTCAAATTTTGTAGTTTCCTTATTTATACTTTTAGGGAGACACTCCTCTGATTCATTTCCTCCCATCACAGGATGATTGTCCCTAGTTGTCACACTAACTGTTCCCTCAGTATCACTGCAATTTTAAAATCCTCAAGTACAAGAAGGAGCATTTGTGTAAGCTTGTTATCAGACATGGTGGCGAGACTGGCTGTGCCGCCAGGCGGCTTAGTGTAATAAGCTGGGTAAGATACAATGCCCTGCCACGACGCTCCACCACCCATGGTTGCCGATGTGGTCGCGAGGGACGGCAGCCAGTCATTCGCTAGTTTGTGGCGACACCAATGGCTGCCCTAGTGTAATAAGCTCCATAAGAGTCAATGCCCAGTGACGAGCTGCGCCACTGGTGATGCAGCTGGCTGTGCCGCCAGATCTCCTAGTGTAACAAGGCCCTTATAGGTACAGTTTTATCACCTTTCATAGTAAAAGTTCTGTTACTCGACACATCAAATGTCAGAGGAGTTTCGTCCATATTCACTATTTGGCGTATTTCCACACCTGTTTTATTTCAATGTTGAATAATAAAGTGATGGAAAGATAATATACTCTTGTGGCATTATCCGAGTTATTTTGGTTTTGGTTACATCCTAAGTCATGATGCTTCATAAACCAGTAGCTCCACCTTTAAAGTTTCTTAAGTTCCACTGTAACACTAGTTTACAAGCATGTATTTGAATCATTTTTGTATCAATTCAAATGCCATTTTGATGGCGTCCTTGAATCAATTTCAATATGTCATCTTCTAGTTTTGGCCATTTTGAATTCAGTCCTCTATTTGCATATTTAGTCTACCTCATTTTTTTCAGTTTTTCTTTACTAGCCCATCAATCACCAATGGTTTTTTCTGTTGGTGGAGGGCCAAAATGCTGCTCAGCTGGTCTGTTTCCATGTTCTTGTGCATATGCTATTACTTTCAACTTATAGCCCGCATCATATGAATACCTTTTATTTTTTCTATTGCAAAACTAGCTACTAAAAAACTAAAGTTCTGTTACCGATAACACAAATCGCTTTCAATTCAAGTTCACTTGTGCCGTAGACTGCAATGACGCATCATAGTCTACAGAATGTTATGGGTTTGTGTTGGTGGGGCATGAGGGAGAAGGTGTTGGCATGCTTGTGAATCTCCGCAACTCATGTTCGTCACATCAGCGCACTGCTGCTGCCAGTTGAATCCAATGTTGCCAGATAGAGATAGTTTTCCTGCTGCATCGAATATATGGCCATTTTTAAGACTGGTAGGAATTTTAAATCAAACACTGGGCATTTTTATGTTAATTTCGCGTATTAGATGCTCCTGAATTCTAGAGGCAATTTTCTGAAGAAAAAAGTGCGTCATATAGTCAGTAAAACACGGTAGTATTTTCAGAATCTATTTCTAATTTCCTGAAACAAGTCGTAAATAACAAAGAAAAGTCCCTGTTCTGTAATTTCACCTATTGTCCCTGTGTGACGGTCTCTAATGGTGTCACCCAAACCAACTAATTAATGTTTCTTCCTTACTGGTATCATAAGTAACTTCTTATCCGACCTTACCTAACTTCACCCCATTTGTTTCCTAACACAGCCATAGAAATTTATAGTTGAACCATTCAGCAATAATATTCTTCATAAAAACACCTTTGCTGCTATTAATTATATGTTTAATTGTTTTATGTTTTTGTGTTACTGCTTCATTACTTTATAAACCCCTCTTACCAACGTATGTAGCCCCCTTACCCACTTTTGTAATATGTATGTTCTCGGCTCTAATTTTTGTTTTGGGATAATCATTTCTTCATCCATCTGCTCAATAAATACAAAATTTTAAGTTTCTTATAATGATAAAAATTCTTTACAGAAAATATTAATTTGAAAGGAAGTGGTCATACACAGAATCCATACTTCTCGAAATTCTTAGTAAATCTTCTAAAACTGTTTAGTTCTGACAGACAGCTGCTTGAAGATAGAGGTTCATTTATAATCAGGTGAGTCACTGCGATTTATGTGGCCTTTTTTATTTTGTAAAACATTTTCAGATATATTTTTTTATCACATATTGTCTTTTTTAAAAAGGCATCAATTGAAACAACTAAAATATTAGTACTGATTTTATATAAAAGAGCTTTAGAAGAACACCAGGTTAATTTACAGAACTTTTTTCTGTTATAAGAATTTTATGGCCATCGAAAAGTTGTCTATGAGACCAACTATTTTTATTATCTATTAATTTATCACGTATTTCAACAATCATCAAGAATTCATAGCCCATAGTTGCATTACTACCTTCATTCCTGGACTTACTAAAATGGTAGAGTTGAAATAATTCCACTGTGATATTGGCTTTTACTTTGAATGTCTGCTAATTTAGACAAGGTATATTGGAATTGTGCTTTTTTTTTCTAGATTCAGTAGGCCTTTGAGCTTTGTTTTGCCCTGAAGTAATATGGACTGTAAATTTTTTACTTTACCAGATCAGACAGATATGAATTAATAAGCATAAAAATTTTACCATTGGTGCTCCATCTACAGAATCATTACTCCAAAATCTCATTTGGAAAGACTGTATGAATGGCTCTTAGAGTGTAATGTTAAAGGTTTCAGAGAAGAATTTCTAGTTGAGAAATGGTATGGATTTGGAAGGTTCGTGAAACAGTTAATTTCAGTTTTTTTGTCATCAGGCTTGCTGCAATCCTCAATCCCTTCCTGTCTTGTGCTAACCTCTTCATCTCTACATATCCCTTACAACCCACGTCCTCAACTATCTGCTTCATATATTCTAATCTCTGTCTTCCTCCACAGTTCGTACCTTTGACTGTTCCCTCCATCAGCAAATTAACCAATCCAGCATGTCTCAAAATATCACCTAGTAGCCTGGCTCTTCTTTCTGTAAGCTTCTTCCACAAACTTCTTTCCTCACCCATCATTTCCAAAGCTCGTTCATTTCTTACTTTGTCTGTCCACTTAAATTGCAGCATTCTTCTGTAGCACCACTTTTCAAATGCTTCAATTTTCCTTCTTTCTGGTATTCCTAAGGCCCGTGTCTCGTTACCGTAAAGTGCTGTGCTCCACACATAGTTTTAAATTTTTTTTTCTAATTCCTAGATGATTATTTGAAACTAAAAGAGTTCTCTTTTTCATGAAGGCTCTTTTGCTAGTGCTATTCTGCTCTTAACATCATTCCCACTTTGGCCATTGGTTGTAATTTTGTTCCCAATTAACAGAATTCACTTACATCTCCAATTCCATTTGATCCTATTTTTATATTTAATCTACTAGTATTGGTATCATTTCTGCTACATTTCATCACTTTAGTCTTGCTTTGAATTATATTCTGTCCAAAGTCTTCCTTCAGAATTTTGTTCATGCCATTAAGTAATTTCTCAGTATCCTCAGCTCTTTCTGCTAACAAGACAATGTCATCAGCAAATCGTAGCATACTAATTTTTTTTCTCCCTGAACACTTATGCCACATGGAAATTTTTCTTTTACTTTCTTTATTGCTTCCCCTACATGCAAGTTGAATAGTAACGGGGATAGACTACAACCTTTTCTCACAACCTTTTTAACTGATGATTGTCTCTCACGATTCTCTACTTTTACTGCAGACACTTGATTCATATATAGTTCATAAAGTATTCTTCTATCTCGATACTTTAGACCTGACTTCTTTAAAATTTTGAACATCTTGTCCCGTCTAACATTATCAGAAGCTTTTTCTAAATCAACAAATGCCTTAAAAGTTTTTTTTTTTTTTTTTTTTTTTTTGTTCTTCTTCTTCTTAATCCGCCCTTCATGTATTAATATTAAAGCCAGAATTGCCTCCCTTGTATTGCGATTTTTCCTAAACCCAAAGTGATCTTGACCTATCTCTTCTACTACCCTTTCCATTCTTCTCTATATTATTCTGGTCAGAAATTTTGAAGCATGTGATGTTAGACTAATGGTGCGATAATTCTCACATTTGTCAGCTTGTGCTTTCTTTGGAAGTGTGAAGATGATATTTTTACTAAAATCAGTTGGAATTTCTCCTGTTTCATAACTTTTTGATATTAGCAAGAATAATCTTTCGATTTCTTCTTCTCCTAGGGATTTAAGAAGTTATGCAGGGATCTCATCAATTCCAACTGCCTTATTTACTTTCAAGTCATTCAGAGCTCTATTAAATTTTGTCCTCAAAACAGTATCTCATAACTCATCAATGTTGACATCGCCTTCCTTTTCCATTACGCTATTGTTCAAGTCATCCCAATCATACAGTTTCTCAATGTATTCCTGCCATCGGTTAGCTCTATCATCTGAGTTTAAAAGAGGTTTCCCATCAGCAGCTTTAATGTTCATACCTCTTTTCTTCATTTCTCCAAAATTCTGTTTGATCTTCTCTATACAACATCTACTTTACCTGTGACTATTTCATTTTCTCCTTCTTTACACTTTTGTTTTAGCAATTTTTCTTTTGCATTTCCTGTTTATTTGATTTCTAAATTGCTTGTATTGCTCTCTTCCTGCTTCATCCAGAGCATTTTTGTACCTTCTCCTCTGATCCATCAGTTCCAAAATTTCTTCTGTGATTCACAATTTTCTGGCAGCTCGTTCCCTATAGCCTAATGCTCCTTTACCAGCTTTCATTATTTTGATCTTCAAAGTATTCCATTCGTCTTCGGTTGAGCTCCTTTCAGAGTTACTTCTCAGACCTAAGCCTACCATTTCTGCAAATTTTTCTTTCGTACTAGATTGTTTCAGTTTATTTACTTCCAGTCTGTTCTGCTTATGCTGTTTCCTTATTCACTTGAATTTCAGCCTGCACTTCATTACTATCAAATGATGATCACGAGTCTATGGGGAAATATTTAAAGATCCTTATACGCATATAACTTTCCTGGATATCAAAAAAATAAAAATCTATTCAGCATATACATACAAGTGTGGTCTGTGCTACATATAATTGGAGTAAATGATAATATATTGAAAAGAATTGAGAACCTCTAATAGCCCATTGTTAGTCTTGGTAAAACACTATTAGTAATGGCAAAAACTTTTCAGTGAAAATTGGTTTTAGGCAAGTTGAAGATCTGTTGCCTCATTCCTTAGTATATTGATGAATGAAATCCAGCAATACCATTTGAAGTGACAAAGTGAAATCCATTTAGTTTGCTGATTACATCCTCTTCTGGTACTTACTTTACTTTCAGTGTCCAAAAAAAAAAAAAATATTCTTCAGATTTTCCTTTGTTATTTTCTTCAATTAGGTCTTCATATGAGCAGACTGTTCCCATGATGTCACATCTGAGCAGGTACTCATGATCCTATGCCTCCCCGCAGTCACATTCATCATCATACTAATATCCCCATTTCACCATATTCGTTTTACGTTTGGAAACCCCGTATCTCAATTGGTTCAGTGTGCTCCAGGTGGTGTATTTTAATTTGTGGCCTTCTGGTAGTTCTTCCTTGGGTCAATTATTTTGATAGTCATGAGTGCTCTCCACAATTCCATACGGCATGTCTCAAGTTGGTTCTCCAAAGGTAGTGTTCTTTTTAAGAAAACGTTCCTTGATTTCGGGTGGAGGACAGGAATTTCTTGACCACGCATCTGGTGTCTGATATTTGTTTTGTTCTAACTTTCTCTCCTATTACTCTTCATCTGACATCTGGCGAAGCTTTGCCAGCTGAAGGTAGATCTTTTTTATGGGTGTTGGCCTGAGGCATCCACTCACAATTCTCACTGTTTCATTTAGCACTATCAATGTGCCTGGTTTGTGCAGATGCTTCCCAAACTGGTGCCACATACTCTCCTACTGAGAAACAAAGCACCAAGGCTGTTGAGTGTCGCACTTTTTGGTGCACTCCCCAAGCTGTTCCTGTGAGTTTATGAATTATATTATTCTTTGCACTTACCTTCCCTTTTAGCTTTTGACATTGCTGTTTAAAAGATAGGATTTGGTGCAGCATTATTCCCCGACAACTGGGATTTATGCAACATTGTCGTCTCTCCCCTCTCCATGTTATATTAAGCTATCTTCCAGCTTGCCGATTGTGCAAGTGGAAGGTACAGATCTTTGTTTTACCTGGATTTGGTCTTAGTTGGTTTACTTCACAATAAGCTTCAATATTTTCCAGCATCACCGAGTTTCTTTTCTACATCTTCAAAAGTTCTACCCTGTACAGTGATGACCACATTGTCTGCATAAATAAACCTTTTGCCTTTAGGGTTCTTGTATAGTGAGAGACCAAGTCCAGATCAACGTCTGGAAAGGATTGCAAAAAAAAAAATCAAGGTCTCAAGTTAAAGAAAAAAGAGGCGGTGAAGTAAAATTGACAGCTTCCAGGTTCTGTTGTACTGGGGGGAAACAACTGAAGGTGACCAATACATTTAGGTATCTGGCGTTAAGTAACAGTCAGTATATCCATTGACGTGGAACTTATTAACAGTGTTCAAACTGGAGGAAACTTTACCCATATCAGTAGAGACCTTACATAGAACATAATAATTCCATTGAAGTGCAGACAAGCAATCTACTGAACTTATTATGTTCTAATTTTGACCTGTGGTTGTGAGAAATGGATCATACAGGAAAAAGACCTTAGGAGTGTCTAAACAGCTGAATGAAGTTTATCAGAAACATTATCAGCAAAACAGATCAGACAGATTGAGAATGTAGAGAATTTGATTGAATTTTTCAAATTGTAGGGTACAAAATTATTTGGGATATGGTTATAGTGTTCATGATGTGAAGGAGAGAGAGGACGGTTATTTGAGACTATGGATGTTATAATTGTTCCCAGATGAAAATTCTGAATTTATATTAAAAAAATCTCCACTTTATTTGAATAAAAAATCCTCATGTCCCACCTAGTTGCATCTCTTTATGAATTGAAGGATGAAACTTCTATAATATGACTCCCATATATATTAATTACAGTTTTTATCCCAAAGGCAATTCATTTGCTATGTAAGGAGTGTTTTTATATGTGGGTGTGGTGAATCCCGAAATGGCAATAATCATAACATGCAAAATGGTTTACATGAGTGCAGACCAAACATAACCTTAAGACCACATTCTGAATATCAATATCAATATCTATACCTGAATTACTGCAAAGCCAACTAAACCCCTACAATCAACTTGAAAAACTGAATGGGTGGGTCAAAACATACACTTTTAACATGAGCTATGCTATCATTTCTGCTGTTACACACAGCTGCTCGAAGACAGATTCTGAACTCGTAACAGCAATGAATAAATGGGGAAAAAAAATTACCCCAAATTCTCCTAACAACACTATGGCCCATTGCAGCTAATGTATTCAGATGTATTATCATTCAATTCAAAATAAGGCTTGCAAAGTATAAATTAGCATGAATATGAATGTCTCCTGTTGTGAAATAAATATTGTAGCATAGTAAGTTTGATGCTATCATTAAAAATAAAAATATGCAATAATCCTTCAAAAGTTTTTAAAAAATTAATCATTCTCCATTTTTGGATTTTTGCCCCTAAAAAATAAAAAGTAAACAGTTTGGAAATGGTTGCATTTTAAATTGTCATACAGGGAAAGTTACAATACCTAGAATCAACTTTATACATTTGCAGTGAAGTGTTTCAGATTTCTTTGCTTGTTTCTAAAGAATAATCCTTACACAGTTTCCATTTATGATCAAGATAACAGCGTTTTTAGTGTCTTTATCATACTGTATATTTGTATGACACATTTCCAATATACACTCAAACAAGATTTTTTCTATTTTTAGATTAAACAGGTTGATATAAAATAAACATATTCGTAACAACTCCAAAAATCTCATATTTACTCAGGAAAATTAGGATAACATCGATTTCCAGTGATCTCATGTTTATTCTGTATGTGTTGGTTGTGTATACAAATTTTGTATTCATTTAGTATCAAATTCATTTGCTCCAATCCTATAATGAATGTTAAACTGAAATGCTTTAGACTGATGATCATTCTTATTTGACTGATTAGTAATTTCTCTCTTCAGGCAGCTGTGTTCTTTGTTGAATTCTGAAGATATATACAGGACACTTTCGCAGATACTTCAACGAGAAGACAATCTAAAATTTGCCAGCATCATGGTGGAAAACCTGAATACAATTTTGCTGACATCAACTGAGTTATATGAACTTAGAATGAAGCTAAAGGATGTAAAATCAGAAGTAGGTAAAAAATAATAACAAAATATCTGCAAAATTTTCAATAAACAGAATGACTGGGCATTGTGACATATTATTCACTTTCTCATTGCTGTAATTCTTTTCATCTTTTCACTCATCTGTAGTTTCCAAAACAGTGATCCCGTTTGTCTAAATTTATTGGTAAAAAAGTAAGAAAGTAAATGGAGTGATATTACCATCAAGAAGGAGGAATTTTTCAGAAAAGTAGTAGTAAAATGACTCATAATTTGGAATGGTAGAATGAAATGAGTCATCCATATAATAAATTATTATTATTATTATGGTATGCCAACAAAAGACATGTCAATTAGATAACTAAATCTGGAGATTCAAGCCATCTTCTGGCAGCTGGTCCAGCTTGATGCAGTGTGAGAAGGCCTCCAGATAATCTACTTGCTGGACAGTCCATCACAATGTGGTTAGCAGTTTGGATACCACTACAGTCACACAACGCATCTTCACGGAGACCCCACTTATGCATGGTTGCATTGCACACTCCGTGACCTGTGTGAAATCTGTTCAATTGACACCAAAGATGCCTAGGCAGGTCAAATCCTGGAACACAGGTTGTTAGATCTTTTATAAACCCACAGTTGTGTGGGCTGTTGGCTTGTCACTCCTTTCCCCACTCTTCATACAAGTTAAAGCTGTTATGTCTGAGATTGGCTGCTTCCATGTTGGCAGGTCTCCTCGATTTTAGTCATGTGTGAGGCAGCTGAAAGAGGTTACCATGCAGAGGAATCATGTTGTTTCCCACCACTCCTTCCAATTCTCTAAGCAATATCGATTTCCACCTAAAATTTGGTGGAGGTATGTTGGAAAGTACAGGCAGCCAGGACACTGGGGTAGACCTAATGACACCACTCACTGTTCTCATAGTGGCATTAAGCTGGGTGTCAACTTTGGCAGTATAAGCACTACCAAGCCATGTAGAGCAACAATATTCTACTGCGGAGAATGCCAAGCCAAGGGCTGCTGCTCGAAGAAGTTGGGTGCCTGCACCCAATGATGTACCAGCCAGTTTCTTAACAAGCTTCAAACGGGTCTTTCTCTGCAATGTTAGATAAATGCTGATGGAAAGTGAGGGCTCGATTCAAGGTAACTCCCAGATATTTCGGGTGGTCTTTGTGTTCTACTCTTCCAAGGGGTCCGAAGGTTGGTCTTATTCTGATATAGGCAAGTTGGTTTGAAAGGTGGAAGCAACAAGACTCTGTCTTTGTCAGATTAGGTTTTAGTCTCCACTTAGACAAGAATGTCTAAGACTCTCAAAGAGTCTATCTTCACAAATCTGGAAGTTTCTATCCTGGAAAGTAATAGCCAGATCATCGGCATACTGAAAGTTTCTGCAATTTAGTTGAGGTATGTCCACAATATATAAATTAAAAAGCACAGGCATCAGCACTGAACCCTGAGACAGTCCATTGTTGAGAACATGCCAGCGACTCTTTTGGACCCCGCAGTGGACCTGGATTTTGCAATTACTCAGCATGTTTTCAAGAGTTCAGCTATTTTTTTACACGGTACAGCATTTAGGAATTTGAGTTGGAGACCCTCACGCCAGACAGTATCAGAGGCTGCTGATAGGTCGACGAACACAGCTACAGATTTAAGTTTCTTTTGGAATCCAGTCTCCATGTGGGTCACAGCTCGACACAGCTATGCTTTGGTCTGAATCCAGCCTGCTCTGGGGGAATGACTTTATTAATGGTGTTTTGAATTTGAGCCAGCACCATAATAAATCTTTGTCATGTATGTAACTTTGGGAAATGCAAATTTTGGAAATTATAAAATATAGATGAAATTTGGAAGTATAAATAAATATTTATTTTTTATTTATATAGTGTATTCATTGTGATTATTTTTATTACTTTTACAGGAAAGTTGTGAACTCTTCAGTTGCCTTTATGAGTCGTGGTGTCATAATCCTGTTGCTACAGTAGCCCTCTGTCTACTTACTCAGAACTACAGTCATGTGTGTGACCTGATACATATTTTGTATCCTTTAATATTTTTAACTTCTGATCTTTAACTTTATCTTCTGTAAATATATTTTATGACCTTAACAGCATTTCAGTGGAAGCCTTGAAGTTACAGTGGAATTCTTAACAGAGATTGACAAACTGGTACAGTTAATTGAATCTCCAATTTTCACATGTAAGTTTCTTGTATTAATTTTGTTGTATAATTTATATTGTTTGACAGAGTAGTTACAGTTAATACCTTAGTTCATGCTTGTCTTTGCTGTATAATTTCTGTTAACAAATAATCCTGTATATTATTTCTGTTGGCAACATCCCTTTTTTAAACTAATATAAACCTATGACAATGAATAAGGTATCAGTAGATATGATTTTTTTACCAAATTGTGATACAGCAAAATCAGTGTACATTAAAACGCATTATTTGTTTAACATATAAAAGTGGTCCACAGGTGGCCTGGACCTCACTGAAACATTGGTGTGGGCTAGAAGCAACCTTCCATACAAATGATTTAAAAACCTTGCTAAAATTAACTTTAAAAACATGCTGGCTCCTCCAGTACATATTACCAAATTGTTTTCACACATCTTTTATGCAAAATAAACTACTCATTTAATGTCACTCCATACTGTAACAGTAATAATGCCTTCAATTTTAGGTTTTTTCCCCCATCTGATTCCAACACTAAGGACCTCATGCACACTGGCCACCACAGGTGAAGTTGGAGGGGTGGGAGGCCTACCCAAAGTCTAACCAGACCTGTTAGGCCCAGTTAGACTTCGGGCATGAAAGTCTTGTGTTGAAATGTGTATGTGAAACTTTCCGTGTTCTGTATAATAAGTATATCCGTTGTTCGTGAAATTTGTAGTTTCTGAGGTGGAGATTGTGGACGATTTCATCATTCACCTAGATCAATATTTTTCAACCTGAGGACCAATAAAGTATTAAAAATAATTCTGTGGACCTCTAACTTATATGAGGCATAATTTTTTACCTATATGTGTATTATTAACGAACCTACTGTTATTGGCACATATCTTCGTGCTTTAAGACCTATATTTACAAATCATAATATGCTCATTAACTTAATCCATGAAGCAATGCCGCTCTCTTTGACACTAACTGAAGACTTAGACTATTTAGTAATAATGTGCCCATATAAACAATACAGTAGTTTACAGTATGGGAGATGTGATTCTTATCAATGCATTTAATATGTCAAATAACATATGCATGTGTACGTTACATTATATTGAAACATCGTAACAATCTGACTGTCAATATTACTATTGGCTTCACGTATGGCTGTGAGCGGCAATGTCGTCTGTGTGTTCGTATGCCTCGCCAACTGCGTACTGTCTTTGTTTATCGTTGCCACGGTTACTCGTCAGCGAGCATCATTGCTACTGCGCTAGCAGCCGCCGCGACAATGACGGAACTGCGCTGATAACTGCTAAGGCCACGATGTGTTTCCGCCATGTGTTCATATTCTGCAGATTTTAGCTGGTTATTGAAGTATTCATGACTTTAAGAATGTTTGGCTTATAGCTTATTCTTTCTTATTACCTGCTACAATTTCAGTACAATATTCATTTTCTGTGATCAATTTTTCATAATTTTTTTTATATATATATAGTTTTAAATTTAGTAAGAGTCAAATTTTTAAAATTCTTCTTGAGACCACCTGACAAACAACAGGTTGAGAAACACTGGCCTAGATGATTGCGGGACGTTCAGTATGCAGGGACCTGGGCTCACTATATCGTTGTCCTACTAGCCACACAGCTACCAGATTGCTGTTGTCATTAATGAGCCAGCCCACCATTATTTCTGTTACCTTAATTGTGCTTTACATCTTTAACAGTAATATTGTACCATTTAAAACCCGAGCATTGTAAATTGCAAGCTAAACCCTATGCAGTACATGAATTGTGTAATAAATTTATTTCACTATAAAAAGAGAAAGAAAATAAATGCAAAAACTTCTTTAAAAAGAATCAGTAACGCTTTATTTCTAAACATAGTTCAATATACATTGGCAGAAATTAAAAGAGCAACACCAAGATGGAGTTGTGATAAATGAATAAAATTTGGCCCCAAGTGTCCCCATATAAAGAGTATGAAATGATTAAAAATGGAAAATTTTACATGTAATTGTAAGAGAATTACAGGGCTATTTACTATGCAAAATTTCTGTTTTTTAGTGTATAAGTGATGAACACTGTGGTGTAACATGAGACTTTTTTGTCCACAAGTTCTCATTGGCAAAGTATGCCAAGGCAAAGAGTGACGCCCCTTTAGACCCAAATATCTAACTGTGAGAGTTGTCAGAGAATTGGCATGTTTAATATGAAATCTCCTGAAGGATTGGCCATAGTGCAATGTCATTATACAGACTTGTCACACAGTGAATGAAAAAAGGCTCTAGTACTCCTAGAGCAGGAACAGGTACATACAGAAGGACAACAGCATGACAAGACTGCCAAATTGCTTGGGTGGCTGTTGCTGGCAGACGGGTAACTGCAGGACAGAACCAAGCAGTGGTTACAGAGAGAATCACACCCCCAGATGATTGTAAACTAAATGCCTGAAGCTGCATTACACTCTCTGACCCCTATGCAATGTGTTCCATTAACCTGATTTAACTGCCAGCATTATCTAAATTGGTGTAATGCAAAATGCAAATGGACACATGAATGGCATACATTTGTGTTTAGAGATAAATCTCGATTCTGTCTATGGCTAACATGTATGCGGGCGCATTGGAGAAATGGCTTACCTTGCTGTGATTTCTGAACGTCACACAGGTCTATAGCCACTGGTGCCATAGTTTGGGGGCATTCAGTTTCAACAGCAGGCCTGGGTTGTTATTGGAGGCACAGTGACAGCCCACCACTATTTGGATGGGGTTCTGCACCCTTTTTTGATACCCTTCATGTCCACTGTCCAAATCACATCCTCCAACAGGATAATGTTCATCCTCATACTGTGGCCATCACAAAATAATTTGGACAGTACATCCCCAGATTTGTCCTCAATAGGGCATGTCTGGGATACTAGAAGTAGATACATTAGATCACCTTATCACCCAACACTACTGTGCAACAACTGACTGAACAAGACATGCAGGCATAGAGAGACATACCCCAAGAAGACATCCAAACACTTATTGATTCAATACTGGCAAGGATTCACGTATGTATAGGTGCTTGGAGTGAGTGCACTTACTACTGGCAACTGTATTAAAAGGTAATAAACTTAACCTCATCCATTTAAATTATTTTCACTCCCTCAACTCATGATTTTTCTAAATTTTATATTATAACAGTGTCAAGGTTAGATATTTGTATTTGTACACCACATTAACTCTTACTAAGTTAAATGTTTCAAAGTTATTATGATGTGGCAGATGGATAGACAATTGAGCTATTCCAGAAGGGTAATGTTTTTCACTTAGACGGTACAGAATCCTAGAAAGGGTATTTTATCATGTATAATCTGTCATTATTTACTACTGACTCTGCTTTTTTGCCAACAGTCTAACAAATAAGTACAAAAATAATGAGGATAACTTTATATGGTCTTAATGGCTTAGTGTCAGAGTTTCTTACTGGCTGCATACTTCAGTTCCTACTGGCAAAGGGTAGATACAGTTTAAATGGAATCTGAACCATGTTAAGACCCATATAAATTCTCAGTTACCAGGATTCGAACTGAGGACTTCTTGATCTCTAGTTATGTGCCATAACCAACTGAGTCACCAGACTGCTCAACAGCAATATGTAGACAAATAGAAGCTCATCCTCATGCATTTAGAGTTCCTCATCCTGAAGGCTTATCTTGAATGTGACAGGTCAGAAGGAGTCACTTGGTAGAAAAATCAAAGCTTGACTCTTTTTCAGATGAGGAATAGACTTGCGCATTATAGTTCGTGAAGAAGACAGTTTATTTCGCAGCTCCCTCGCGAACTAGTTCGCTCTTTTAGTCCGTTAGTTTGCATCTCGAATTAAGAGAAACAGATTGTTCGCTCGCCTTGCTACCACTACTACACGCGCTATTTTGTTTGTTATGTCAGTTTTATTAGGACATAATCATTTTTTTTGTCGTTTTTAAATGGAATTTAATATGATCTTCTTAACAAAAGTTATTGCGTAATAATAGCCCTTTAAAATGACATTATGGTCAGTTACCGCCGATAAACCAAAGTGCTCATTGTCCTTTGCACAAATGGGTATACTGAATAATTGTGCTGTTTTTACTATTTACTTTACATGTATTTGTAGAATATTAATTTTTTAAATGGAATTATTTATTAGTTCATGGAAGAAACATTACTTATAAAAGGCACTAATGACCCCGCCGTCGACGCGCCCTTAAACCCCAACAACACAACATTACTTATAAAATATTATAAATGCGTTTATTTTGATGAATTAAAATACCCGTTTATAAGTAATCGGCTTTTTTTATTTAAATATAGTTTTGTAAATCATGAACAAAATATAATTCTACTATTGGCTACAAGTTAAGTACTATATTACAGAAACAATATTACCTATATTATTAAGAAAAGTAACATTAATACTTCCAATGTGATACCTCACAATTAGACATACACAGACGGAAAAAAAAATCCCAACACCAAGAAAGACTTGTGTTAGATAAACGAAATTTGGTAGGCGTGTTTATACATCTGAAAGATGACATCGATTCAAATTTCGCGCTTCGCGCATAAGTGTGGCGCTAGTAGCGCTACTCAGAGCTTGCAAATCAGGTTTGCTTTAAATACGCGCTGTAAAGTTTGTGAACGTTATTTACCGCTGAGATTTGACATAGTGAGTTGATGTTAGCCAAGAATGCCTTTAAGAAGACGAAGAAGCCATTATCAACAGCTCACCGAGTTTGAACGAGGTCGTGTAATAGGGCTACGAGAAGGTGGATTTTCTGTTCGCGATATTGCAGAAAGACTTGGCCGGAATGTATCCACTGTGCATGATTGTTGGGTGCAGTGGTCAAGGGATGGTACTGCCTCAAGAAGACCGGGTTCCGGGAGGCCACGTGGCACTACTGAGAGGGAAGACCGCCGTATTCGGCGTACAGCTGTGGCGCATCGTACTGCGTCTGCGGCAGAAATTCGAGCTGCAGTTGGTACCACAGTGACACAACGAACTGTTAGAAATCGGTTACTTCAAGGACAGCTCCGAGCCAGGCGCCCTGTAGCGTGCATTCCACTGACTACAAGCCATCGCCGTTTGCGACTCCAGTGGTGTCAAGCCAGAGCTCATTGGAGGACGGAGTGGAGATCTGTTGTGTTTTCTGATGAAAGCAGGTTCTGCCTTGGTGCCAGTGATGGCCGAGTGTTGGTCAGAAGGAGGCCAGGGGAACGCCTGCAACCAAACTGTCTGCGGCCTAGACACACTGGACCTACACCTGGAGTCATGGTCTGGGGAGCAATTTCCTATGACAGCAGGAGCACTCTTGTGGTTATACCAAACACACTGACTGCAAATTTGTACGTCAGTCTGGTAATTCAACCTGTAGTGCTGCCATTCATGAACAGCATTCAAGGGGGAGTTTTTCAACAGGATAACGCTCGCCCTCATACCGCTGTTGTCTCGCAACGTGCTCTACAGAGTGTCCACATGTTACCTTGGCCTGCGAGATCACCAGATCTGTCTCCAATTGAACACGTATGGGATATCATTGGACGACAACTCCAGCATCATCCACAGCCAGCACTGACCGTCCCAGTATTGACAGCACAAGTACAACAAGCATGGAACTCCATACCACAAAGTGACATTCGAAACCTGTATGACACAATGCATTCACGTTTGCAGGCTTGCATTCAAAATTCTGGAGGTTACACCGGCTATTAATTTAACAGTATTTCACATTTGAAATGCATTTTCTTGAGCTTAAATTAACCTGTGATCTTGAAAATTTAATCAATTAAACATGTTAACTTGACAAATGCATTGTCCAAATTTCATTACTCTACAATAATTTTTTCTTGGTGTTGGGATTTTTTTCCCGTCTGTGTATAAAAATGACAGCGACCCTTGAATGAGAAAGTGGTAACAATAACGAAAGTGCGTAAATTTCCAGTAAATTGGGAGTCGTTGAGCTATTTTTTATTAGTGTAGGGGAGGATAATCCAACACACATTCACAATATTTTGGCGACGAATGAAACTGATAAAGACACAAAAGTTAAAATCTTTTTGAATTTCGCAAGTCATTTCTTTACATAACTTTCACAAATCTGTTAACCAACAGACTAAGATAAGTATTATATTATGTCAGCTTTAAAATCAGCGCTAGAAAAATGTAAAAGATACTGTTTCTTTGGTTAAGAAAACAAGAAAAAGCCTTTAGAAGCCAAATTCTCCACAGAAAGTGATAATATTAAAAAATAATGCTCTAGTATTCGTTGATAAAAGTCTGGAGTATCTTAGTAAATAGTTAGATTTTAATTAAAGCAATTGGCTATAGAAAATCCAAAAATGAAATTTAAAATACGAGGTTTCATTTGATGGCTGTGCGACAATATTAGAGGTTCTAAATTTATGAGAAAAAATGAGTATCAAAGCGAACGAACTTTACTCTGAAATAACAATATTATACAAAATCTAGGTAACTACACAAGACTATTGAGGAAGTCAATTCCATTCCATGTTGCTGCTCAAATTGCTAGTGCAATCATTCGGTTCCTAAAACATTTATTTTATGTATATTAATAAGCAGTGAACTCTGAATAAAGAGCAATTTTCAGTAAAATGGCAGTAATACATGGGGAAAAAAACACAAAGTTGAAACTTTTGATTGTTTTGCTCAAAAGTAGGTAACTAATTATGATGTAAGTATTTTCCATTTAAATGCAGGATATGATTGATATTGGGTACAGATTTCAGGTTTTAGGGTAATACTATTTCTTTTCTCTCTTTTTTTTTTTTTTTTTTTTTTAGATAGACCTGGTAACAAAAGTGGAATTATGAAATCATGTATTCGAAGTTCTTTTGTTGCCTAAAAATAATTTTTAAATTCTTGATAAATTAACATTTAAAATAAAAATAAGTTTTTTCATTATATATTGATAATTTTGGTTAATCTATATTTTATTGTTGCAAGGTGATCTGGAACAGGATATCTAGTTGGGTTGGTAAACATGGGATGAAGATAAATGCAAAGAAAAGTCAGCTTATAAGATACACTAATAAAAAAACAAAAGGTTAATTATGAATATAAGGTGGGGAAAGAATTGCTTGCTGAAGACTAGAAATGTAAATATCTTGGCATTACATTTGATAACAAGCTTAACTGGGCAGGACACATTGGACAGGTGGTAGGAAAAAGTTTCAAAATTCTGCACTTGTTGGAGAGAGTGATGAAGGGATGTATGAGAGAAGTGAGGGAGTTGGGTTACAAAAATTTGGTCAGACCATTGCTCGAATATGGTAGTGTAGTATGGGACCCTCTTTTTACGTATCAAATTCAGGAGTTGGAGAGGGTGCAAAGAAGGGCTGCTAGATTTGTTTCTGGAAATTATCGCAGAATGCAATCGGTAACAGGATGTGATAAAAGAGCTGGAATGGGATTCACTGGAAGACAGGAGGATGCTGAGGAGGTCACAGGAGTGTACAAATCATATATTGGTGATGAGGCTTGGTAAAGATATTGGGTGTAAGAATCAAAAGTAAGCATGGAAGGGAAAAGATGATCATGTCCACAAGCTGGCACTCGTTTTCAGGCACAAGGGTGTAGGAAGATTCTCTTTTTTTTTTTTGGTAAGGGTGTCAGGGATTGGAATAAGTTGCCAAGAGGAAATTATGAATAATTTACCAAAAATGTTGAAAGAATCTAATCTAAAAATTTGCAGAGGGAAATTGTAGGTGGGTGCAGGAAAGGGAGAAGATGGGTTTGGAGGAAAATTGCCACCAGGGCGTGCGCTCCATCAGCAATTTAATTAAATGTTAAATATATATTATTAACTGCTGCAACATGAAAGCTTGCCTTAATCAACTCTAGGCTCTATTTATAAGATCATGATGTTTTTATGACATGTATATGATTTGTCAATATAATGTGGTGCCTTGGACTTTGTTTTTAAGTTCTAAAATTTTAAAAAGTACTCAAATTTTTTCCAAATATCTACACCAGAGAGCTCGGATTATCATCAGACCCTTTTGTTATTATTAATATTCCTAAACATGCTCTTATTTCCACATGGTTATTGACCAACATTCAAACCAAGCATGGTGGGTGAATGTTTAATGTTCTGGCCTCGCATTCGGGAGGACGCAGGTTCAAATCCCCATCTGGGCATCCACATTTGGGTTTTCCATGGTTCCCGCAAATTACTCCAGGCAAATGCCAGGATGCTTCCTTCAAAAAGGCCATGACCGAATTCCTTGCTTCCTGTTCCTTCTCCACAGTCCTTTCCTGCTTCTAATGGCATCGATGTTGACTAAGCGTAATGCCATAAGCAAAAAAAAAAAAAAAAAAAAACCAATGTTCAACTTCTGTCATTTTCCATTGAAAAACATCTCAAAATACATTTCTTATAAAAACTCTTTTAATGATTTTCTCCGATTGCCACTGCTAACTGTGACTTTATGTAAATTCTGTGAAAATTTTTAAGAATATATACTTCAGTGATCCGGCTCCGACTATAATTTCTACTTTAGTACCTTTCTTCCAGGAGGATAATCTGTAAGTGGCGGCCGTCTTCATCATACAGTTAGCATTCTCCAAGGTTTTTCACCGTTATCGAACTTTTCCCGAAGTTTGGTAATATTTTTGGATGACTTCAAGTTTAGGTGTACAAGCCGATACCTACCCCGATATACAGTTTTGACCCTAACAATTACTTCTAGTATTGTTTACTAACTACATGTATTCTGAAATTGTCTAATTAGATAGAGATAAGCAAAATATTATTTCATGCCATTAAGCTTCTACTTTCAAAATTAATTTATAAATACTTCCCTTTAAGATTTTGACTTGAAATATTTGTATTTAGAATTACTTAGACCTTTAAAACATTTTTCAATAACACTCCACTTTGCATTTAACTGAAATAATCCTGTTTGATTATTTAATCAATTCTCATTTATAATGTTACAATTCCAACCAATTTCTCTTAACTTTCCATATAGATTTTCCCCCTTTTTCTTGGAGTCTCTGATATTGTTAGTGATAAATGGCCTGCCCTACTTGGCTCAATTGTAAAACATGATACCAAACAAACTTTCTATCATTTAAAACATGCTATATTACATAGTTATTGGTTAGGGAACCAGAGATTGGAATAAATTACCAAGGGAAGTTTACAAAAAACGGTGAAAGAAATTAAAATTGGTAGATGGATGGGGAAATCACATTTAGAAGTTCTAATACAAAAAGAAAAATAAGAAGAAGAAAGGGGGTAAATAGGTGAGCAGGAAAATATCCACTGGAACATGTGTTATACTGCAATTAAATTACAGCTGTTGCTAGCAGTCAATGATATTCTTTTATAGCCTCTCAATTAGAGATATTCAAGATTTCATTAAACTTTTCTGTGAGCAGATAATGGAGAGAAGACAAAGGTAGTGACTTAAAGACTGAGAAAAGAGATAATTGGATAATAGTGACATAATATTAAATGAAAATGGATGTAATTTATTAAAATAGTGCCACTAATAGAATTCTTTCCAGATTTACGTTTGGAGCTCCTGGAAATTCCTCCCAAGAAGCACCTGGTTCAGGCTCTCTATGGATTACTAATGTTATTACCACAGACGGAAGCATTTCACACTCTCAGACAGCGCTTAGACTGTATCCCAAGTCTCCACATGCAATGCAACAGCAAGTAAGTTTCATGACTTTTATTTATGTACCACATTCTTAGTGACAATTATGTTATATACGCTTTATTCCTGTAGTTGATGCTCTTAATTTTTATTTAGCTGCTATTTAAGCTTTAAATTTGCTGATATAACTCTATATCGACTTATAACATAATAAAGAACAAAATTTGGAATAGCCAATATGACCTTTAAGCATAATTAGTGCAGATCAAACTCAAAATCCACCAGAACCTAGATTAATATGAGTAGCAATACTAAAATACGTTCGCCAATTAATCCATGACCTGCTAAGTTTAAGTTGCATTATTCAATCTGTTGATGTCCTGTCAGGTTCACATCAGAGATCGGCTATAACTGGTTTTCAGGTAGGCTGTTGATTTAATATTGTTTACTGTATTGCATTAGATATAAGTTACACAGTTGAGGTGTTTTCTATAAATGGATATCACAAAGTCCAATGCAACTGTTACATTATAGAGAAACGTCTACAATGTGTCAACATGAATAGGTGGATGACACATCGAGAGAAATGGATAATTATTTTAAATGGAGCCAAAAGTGGGGACTGATTAGAATCTTCCAGTAAAATCACAAGCTGGTTTATGTCCCAAATGATCTGAAAACTGTGCAACCAGACAACAATTGTACTGTACAGGAAAAAGTGCCATTAGGCGTAATTATATGAATACAGAAGATTTCCAGTTCAGCTCTTGAGTAAATACAAACAGAGGTCCCAAAACCATTCAACCTGAAATAGAAGTGATGATGTAACAAATGAAGTAAGACCTCAATCAAATAAAGTCAGCAGAGTAGTAACAAAAAATTCACTTTTGAAGGTATCATAACATCAGTAGAAAATAAGTAATACTGAATTCTTGGATCCTGTTCAGCTGACACATTCCAAGAAATCCATGGAAATAGCCCAGTGTTGGACATTGTGGTGGATGAAACAACAGTTATTCTACAAACAATGAATAACTTCTTATCAGATCATCAAAATAGAATACTTTTTCATACCAAAATCCTTGCAACCTTCAACATTTCATATTAGGATAAAACGAATAGGCAATTCACCACCTTGTCCTTACCATTATGGATGCCAAAATGAAAAAATCAATCACCAATTATATTCATGAGCAGTATTATGAAGGCTTGCTTTTATCCCTGGAATCAGAGTATTTTAAAAATCGTCAATTTTGGTATTGGTTTCAATACCCTTGTGATAAATAAGTTTACGACTGGAAACTTCATAATAGACTTGATGAAAGAAGAGTGAAAAATGGGAGCAACATACTTGTATGTTGCCAGTACCATTAGAAAACAAGGATATATGACAATTAATACACTCTCTCAAAGAATTGAGCCAGCCAAAAATAGCCATCACGGACTCAGCAGGTCCATGTTTCCTGTCAGCTGTAGAGGTGGAGTATCAATCACAAGAACAACAAGTAACTGAGAAGGAACAAATGTAACAGTGACATACTAAAAATTGAGACAAAGAGATCATTGCAGCAATAACTAAACAATCTGAATTCAATGCTTTAACAGAAATAATAAACACACGCAAAAAACTAGCAAATCTTCAATCTCTTGTAATTGTAAATTTCTGCAGCTGGAAACAAAGGTCTGTCAGAGGTATGGGTGAACTAGATGGAGTTTTTTCCTCAAATACACATTCTTCAAATACAACAGTAAGTCCTATTTCTGGGTGGAAGGAGTGGCCATGGACTCACCACTCTCAATCACAGCAGACAACTTTGTCGTGGAGGTATTGGAAACTGAAACCAGGTCTGTGGCTCACATGAATGACACATTAGTTGATTGTCCACATGTGCAGAATGGCTTAATAAGTTTGATTACTTAAATGAAGCTCATCCTAGAATCAAACTCACTATGGAAGTTGAAAATAAGAACAGTTTCCATTCTTAGATGTTTTAAATAAGATAATGTAATGATGGAAACCTGGGGCATCCAGTTTTCCAAAAACCAATTCACATGAACTGATACCTTCATCATGTTGCATCACACCATCATCCAACAAGAAAAAGGGATGTTCCTCCCTATCTACAAAGCACGTGCAAGCCCATGGTTAATGTAAAGGACAAACATCCCTCTCTACAATCCACCAAGGTTTATCAGACCCCATGCACCTACAGCTGAGTTGACATTAGAGAGATGGGTTGCATGATAGAAGACAGGTTGTGGGTACACATTCACTGCTACAAATCCAGCAAGATGTAGAATCCAGCCATTGTGTAACATGCTGCCATAGCATGCCATGACATTGACTTTAAAAATACCAGATTACTTTTGTGTGATCATTGGTGATAAGAGATCATAGCAGGCACTGAAAAGGGTGAAGTGTCCAGGCGGTACAAATGATGACAATAGGCTTAGGATTCATGATGCATGACACACTCTGATATGCCTGAGAAACACGTGATGGATTAGATATCTTGATTGACCAGGTGTACCATACCTTCTTCATCACCTAAAGCACAGGATTTATAAATAGTACACTTAAATTTTGAATGAAATTAGTTCAAAATAACAAAGCAGAAAAAAATCACATCAATTATATTCACCAAAATTTCAAGTTGCTGATATCAGAAATTATGAGTAGACAACAAACTCAATTCTTATAGGAAAACAAAAAGTTAGCTTCTTCAACTTGGCACATCCACAGTCACAACAGTCATTCAGTGGGGTTTACAAAAACAACCACCCTTTTAATTTAGTCTTGTGTGCTAGGGAAAAGTTCTCTTCACATGTAATAAATATTTCAAAGTTCCAGATGATGCCGAAAATATTCCACCACCCCACTAGTTCCATTGAAAATAATTTTATAGTATCAGTAAAATTTCTATGTGTCAAAGCTGCACTCAAGAACCTACCTCAAGCAACATAGATTCCATCTACATCCCACAAAATCTGCAAACTGACTGCATGTCCAGCAACCCTATTGTCCTCCTAATAGATTCACCCTGGGTGCATCGAGAATGTTGCATCACGCAACCCTGTGAAGTCTGAACTTGACATGTTGCCACAGTTACTGAATTCTTAACAATTATTACCAAATTTTGATATGCAATTATTCTGAATATTTTATGCACATTTTTTTCTAAATATGTCATGGTGTAGTTGAAATAAATTACTGAAATGAATTAATTTTTTAATTTTCTTCCATAATATTAAATCCATAATAAGTATAATAACTTTAAATAATCACCTTTAAATCCTAGTTTAATCTGAAATATGATTCGTATCTGTATGTATTAGATATTAACCAAAATTCATGTTTTACAGTTGCCACATGGTTATTAACGTCCTTTGAAATTCCACAATTTCTTTAGTCTTGCATATTTTAAAATCAGCCTTACTCCATTCTTCTTACTTAAAAATCCATTTCCTTTTGGTATATAAATCACTTCTGACTTTCATTTAATTTAAAATTAAATTTATTTCAGCTGATATCTTGCTTAATATTTCACTTTTAGTGCTGAAGCTTTTTGTTTACAGGTAGATGCCAAGAACATTGTGTGCTAGTTAATTTCCCTTAGTTATTTGAATTTAAGGCTGTTTTATTATTTTCATCAAATCTTATTATCCGTGACATACTGTAATGTCATAGCACTGTTGGTTACTCCGTTTACCGAACTGTTAGATATCAATTTACTTCTCTTAACGGATGTTTTCCCTATAAAAACTTTATTTCAAAATGATTATATTTACTTTTAGAAACCATATACTTGTTATTTATTCTCAGCATTAAACTTTCGGCATTACTGTAACATTCAATACAGGTTCTGTTTTAATCTATATATAGCTTGAAACAAAACTAACTTAATAGATTTAAGTAAATAGCTTAGGGCCTCTTTACATTACAACACAAAAGTCCGCATATGTGGAGAAATGGGAAAATATTAGTATAGTATAATATAGAAGCCTTGATTTCATTTTGGGTAAGGAGCAAAGAGAAAGAGAGTGACTTGGTTAGAGAGAAAAAGAAAGGCAACTGAAGTAGTTGAAGGTAGAGGAAGAAGAAATGTATTAAAATATAAAGCTTTTCTGAACTATTAATGTGAATGTTAGAAAGAAAATGATTCTCCCTATGATAATATATGATGAGAAACATAACTAAATATTGAGCAGTGTGAAGAAAAATTGTAGATAAACAAAGATTGTAACCATTTCTTGTTTGTGCATACTGTGCATTGTCAAATAATATCCAGTTAATTTTATGATATAACCATTCTGTCGGTGATAGGTGCACAGAAGTGAATTTCCCAACTATAAGAAGTAACGCAGTTATTCTTTCATGGGTAGGAGTGAATTGATATTACTAAAGTGCTTCTGTCATCTTCCATTCTATCCACCTATGACTTACATCTATAAGCAGTAATTCTGAATGGATAATATATACTATTCCAGCTTTATGAAGTCCATTAGCCTAACTCTAGCCTATTGAATAACAACATTCGATTGCAACAACTTCACAAGGTGCTAAATCTACAAGACCACATTAGTATATTTATAGGGAGATTATAAGTATATTCAAAGTGGGGATTTCACTCATAAGACTTAATTGATTAAATGAGGTGGTGCTCTGCACAAGAATTATAATAATTGACTGTTGAAATCACACTTCTCCACTGCTTAGAAAACAGCTAAAATCATAGCTATCTGCAAATGTGGAAGGTGAGGAAGGTATAGTGATGTCACTAACTACATCCTGACTACTCACCTTAATTCAACATCAAAAATTATGGATTGTGCTGTGCTAAAGCGGTTACAATTTATGATAGCAAGATAATGTACCATCTGTACTGTATGACTTGAAACCAGGAGTATTGGCAACGTGTAAAATTATTTGTTTAACTGAATAAATCAGTCAGGGTTTATACATCAGTTCAATGGCAGTCAACTTCCTTGTGATGGAAAAGTCTTATAATGGTGTATAGCAGACTCAACTCGTCGAAATAAGTGAGCAAATACAAATTCTAGATTGACGCATGAAGCAGCTGCCTAACGAATAGGAAGTTCTTTATATCTGCAGAAGGTCAAAAATTATCCCCTCGCATCACTCCTGCTGTAATCCCTTAAAGATTGGCATTTCACCTTATCAGTGACATATCTATGAATTTCCTGAGTCAGGGAAAAAACTGCCATCCCGACCCACTGTCGCTACCTGGGACAGTAATAGGGATAAAAAACGGTCACCACTACAGTAGCCACCAGTAACAGAGATAAAAAAAAAATCTCTCTCCCCCACGCCCCTAGATCCGGCAATGCAACTTAGTTAAGTCTTGTATCCACCTGAGCATGCTCAGCCAAATGAGCCGCTCATTCTTTTGAGCGCACTTGTCTGAACATGCTCAAGAAAAAGGAAATTTTGGTCGAACAAGCCTGGTGCCAGTGTTCAGAAAACACTCGGCTATTGTGTAGTCACATGTGCGCGCAGCAGTACCAAAATGGTGGATTAAACAAAGTTATCAACAGTGAAGAAATTACCTTAATAATTTAATTCGCAAATTGACTTTTGAAGGAGATAATGAGCTTTTACAAAACTTTACGAGCAAGTCACAGATCGATTTCGAACATTTCCTGTGTTTACTTGAACCACATATTAAATAGCACTGTACACCTATGCGTGAGGCGACCCAACCAGGAAATAAATTATTGATAACGTTTAAGATTCCTGCCTTCGGGAGATTCCTATACAAACCTGCAGCATATGGCCAAAGTACCTTACATCAGCAGCCGTTTTGTACCGGGTAGTCTGTGATGATATTGTTCAGTCACTCCAAAATTATATTTAGGTTGGTACATATTTATTATTTTTATCGACTTTTACTACCAATATATATTCAAATATTGTTTTATGTTTGTTTTAATTTTTTTCTTTACATCATCATTACCATGGTTTAATATCTTGCTGATTTCATGCCATGGATCATCTCATTTACTTCAAATATACATACTGTTAGTAAGAGCATTCCCGTAATAACTTCTTTGATGCTTACCAATTAATTGTTGTCAAGCAAGTGTCATTGTCCCACATGCGCTCATTGTAAAAACTGCCAAACTAGCGACCACACTGAGTGCCAAACACACACTGGCTTGCCTTTGAGCATTCTGAAATACCGACACTTGATCGGCTCACTGTGAGTGTGCTTGCCATCATTCGCTGCAAGCGCGCTCAGGCGTCCACACTTGATTGGCACGCTTCACTGAGTGGCTCATTTGCCTGAGCGTGCTCAAGTGGATACGAGGCTTTATGTAACATACGGATCCCTGAAGTCAGAAAGGGCACTTTTTCACAAAAATCCAATTGTTTGGAGGTAGACGTGAATATTCAGTTTAGAAGGTGTCTAAATTATGCATAGAGAAATCAAATGAGCGCTGACTCGTGCCCTTTCTGCTCTTGCCAACTGCCATGTGCACCCAATGTTAACCTTTCAAATCTTTGCATTCAAAGTTTATTGTCAATTTTGTTCATTATTAATCCAACATTTCTTTAGTGGTGATTTTGAAGTCTCAATATCAACATGTCTTCTGAATCAGATAGTGATGTTCCTCAAATATCTTGAAAAAGTGTGTGTGTCACGAAGATAAACATAAAATATTTATGATACAAGATGCTGGTGTTCATGCATTATATTTCAGATCGATATAAGGATATTATCCTTTTGGTGAGCAGTTTATTCCAAGTTGAAACGGGGACAATTTTAGATGACAACTGATGGTGGTCCTATTATTTCAAAAAATTATCTTTGTTGACCAAATTGCATGGAAAAAAATGCCTAGAAAACAGAAAACTACTTTTCAGCCATCTACATATATGGCTTTCCACTACTCTTCAAACACTGAATCCTCAATTGAGATTAGCACCTCCATAGGGAAGTTAAATACAAAAAAAATTTCAACTTTTTAAAACCAAACGTACAGGTCTGACAGTTGCCTGCAATGAAAGCCTGCGGTGGAAAAATCATAAAAATCCAGTAAGATGGCCAAAATAGGCAAACTCTCCTAGTCTCCCCTACATCGAAGAACACCATCTGGCATTCTACAACAGCTTGTTGCAACCCTGGACCCCAATATTAGCTTAGAGCAGGAAGATGATTGAACTGAATTTTTCCCCCTTTGAAAAAAGGAATTTTAATTTTGAAATGATTTCAAAATAATTTGCAAACTTAATCTTCTGAAATCTCACAATTTGGTTCTGCTATTTTTAGTCTTATAGAGCTACCATTTTGTGTAACTGTCGTAGTTCTTTATAATTTTGCATAATTTTATGTTATAATAACTTAAATGTTTATCATACTCAATAAAAATGTATTATTATTATTATTTTGGACTGGATGTTTCAGTCATTATTTCTTATTTTACAACTATTGAGTGCCAAAAGGACACGAGTACAAAATTTTAAAATTTGCATGAATTCGTATAAAAAAAAAAAAAAAAAAAAAAAAATCCTAAAAATTACGTTTAAGATTTCAAATTGTCCATTTTGTGCATCTCTTTCAGTATATGTCAGTTATTAGTTTATTTGTATTTTTGGAAGAAACATAGGCAGTTCTTTGTCTCTCCTGCAAAATTGACTCATGCCCTTTCTGACCACGAGATTCATATGTTAACAGTACCTTACATTAAACTAGTAAAGTTCACTGATGATACAACTTTATACACCACAGGAAGAAGATTTTCCACATATTTAATGCGGTTCCAATAAACTCTTTCATTTAATTGAAACTTAGTGCTTGTGAAATAAAATCACCATAAATTCAGGCAAATTTACCACACATTTAAAATAAACACCCACTTTTCAGCAGACAATTCACATTGTCAAGACACAAAGGTACTATAGCCCAGTGTATGCTACCTTAGAATTTCATAAATTTTACATAATGAAGTTAGTTACAGCATCAAGGGCGTAGGTGAACCACACGATACTGCAGCTTCAGAGCAATCTGCATAGCTAAGTCAAGTAATGAAGTAAACTAAACAGTTAATTCAGATAATAAATCAATTTTAAATAGTAAATCCCAGTTCTAAACCTATCTAATCACTTGTAAAAGGATACAACCTAATACCAGTATATGCAATATTTGGTTACAATATAATTTCATTCAAATAAATATTTTTTTTCACTCTGTAGTCCTTCATGATAATAGACAGTATAAGGAGAATAAATTTGGTTACAAGGAAACCATAATAAAGAGTTTAATGACGTTAAAAGCCAAAAAGCCGGTATAGAATTTTATAACGTAAATACACTCGCTTTAAAATTCAAGAAGTCATTTTTCTGAAGGATATAGGAAGTCAGCTTATAATAAGAGACAAACTGAATGTTTCCTTCACAACATACTAAAATATCACCATAAATTCAAGGAAAATTACCACACATTTCAAAGAAACACCCACTTCTCAGCAGACAATTCACATTGTCAAGACACAATAGTACTATAGATCAGGAAGCATCAATACCTAGGCCTTATACTTGACCTTTTAATGGGTTAATGGCATTTCCCCATTACTTTGGAGGTTAATTTAATTTGGGGGAAGAATGGCTGGTAAAAGTTTTAAATAGTGGCAGCTGGCATGGTCGTCTTGTGACATCAGTATCCGCAGGTCCAGGGTCCCGGGGGTGTAAACCCCAATTCGGGAGCATGGTGCACTTGGGAGAAAGACGTGCATAGGCTTCCGGGTAGGCAGTCAGTCTGCTACTGGTCATGGAGTAGAAGAGTCCATCGTGAAAGTAAAAAGTCAGTTAAATCGATGAGATTGTGAGTTCATGCTCAGTCATTCTGATGAAGAATTAATCTTGAGTAAGGTGATTTTCTTGGTGATATGAAGGAACTTTAGGAATGAAAAAAGTATTTGCAGAATTTTTATGAAATATTTTTGTAGTGAGCCATATGTATTGTCTAAGAACTAGTAAGCATGTTGATGAATGAATGAGAGAGTGTGTGCTTTCAGTCTAAATTTATTGGCGATATAACCTGTAATCTTAAAGTACCAATAACGAACTTTCATGAAGGTTGGGAGTTGGAGCAAGATTGTTCTATTAACTATTAAATGCATATGTTAAAAATAAGAAAATGCATTTTCATTTCATTTACCAACTTAACATTGGTTGGCGGCCGTCAGAGAAAGAATCCGAAAATAGTGAGTGCGCAGAAACTTTAAAGACTACGACAACCTTCTGCCATCATATTACAGAAAAAAAATAGTTGTACTATTGAACCTATTCCAATATTAAGCAGCATGGATATGACTGTGGAAATATTCTGCTTCCCAGTTATCCCTTTTGGATTCTAAATGTGTGGAGATGTATACAAATCAGATATTCTGCTTATTTAAAGAACCCAAAACAGATGCCTTAATGCTATATTAACCCTACCCAGATTCACTTCCATGGCTGAAATATATGGTGTCACTGGTACAAACTAGATAGCCGAAAAATTTTCACAGCCAAATAAATAAAGTCTTAATCATGATGACTAGAAACCTTAAGAACCATCCAGTACCAAGCTATGAATAAACTTCAGTTTACTATGACAGTTTAATTTTCATCCTCTCATTATATTGCTGCAATATTTTTTTAAAAACCATCAACAGTATAAAAAAATGAATAAGATTTGTAAGAAATCAGTGACAAATGTGAAAAATTTTATATTTCTTTTATATTTTCCATTAATTTTTTTACACCTACAGCAGTCATGCATTATGGTTTTGCTGTGGAATGTTATCTAATGCCTTGATCTGTGCTTACAGGTCTCGAGATGCTGAAAAGGAGGAATGCAATAAACATGAGAAGTACATAAATTTTAAAATTCTGTTGGAACATTTTATAAAAATTCAAGATCATCATAGGAAAAGTAAGCAAGTTGCAAGAAATGTTTCACTGTCAGAAAAGAAGTTCCTTTATCTGGATACGTAACAATGCTCCATATACAGGTATAACTGGATTCAGCCTTTGTTTCAGAGACTGGTGGCATAGATAATATACCATGCCTCTGCAGTGTTTATCCAGATTCTGAAACATTTTCTACAACAGTGTACCTTGAATATTCATTTTAAATGAATGTATGAACTTCTTAAAACTGTGATCAGATTGTTAACTTAATGCTTTACTGTAAGTGTTAATAAATGTTTTTGAAATAAAAAGGCCAACAAAATTTCTGTGCCCTCTTAAAAAAAAATTTTACAGGTTTAAATAAACAGAAGACTGATGTTTTTTGCTTAAAGCAACAGCAGTTGAAATCAAAATATAACACAGTGAAATAGTCAGTATGCTATCCTTCTTCTTTTTTTTATAATACTATCTATTACAGTAATACCAATTCTTCTGAATAACTGAACCATATTCAGCAACTATGTTACTGTCAATTGTTGCACATGGCAATTATCATTAAGGCTTTTTTTATCCTTGCAATAAAATTGTTCTGGACTTGAAGTGATATTAAACCTTTTGTACAGCATACAAGACTTTTATGAAAACTTCTTGATCTGATAATAGAAGAACAAATTTGCAGTTTGAGTATTATTTTTATAACCCAACTTCCCTTGTGATCAACAGATTTATTCCAGCATTGTTCCAGCTGCATTATCCTATACACAAAGTGGTTTTCTGTAACATCTGCAAATAATCCTATATAACTGCAATTGTCTCTCAATTCAATGAAAACTACTGACAAGCAGAGAGAAAATTGAGTTTAGAAAAAAGAGAAGTCTGAAGGATCCAAATCTGGGAAACAGTGAATATTCCAATATAATGTAATTTTCAAATTTTATTAAATTTATAAACAGGTGTATTGTCAAAATAAAAAAATTGTTTCCCTTCTAGCACACTGGGTTGTTTCACATGATTTTTTCATCTACTCAGATAAAAAATAGGAAAATTGTATTTCTTTTATTTGTTTTCCTATTTGAAGATAAATAAAAAAAAATCATTACTATCCGAAAAAGACATATATCATTCCTATTAGTGTTGTGCAAACTGCCGTCTACTCAAGCTCGCTAGGTTATTCCTATGACTGGTTGTCTCTAACCAGGTGAGGTGTAACCGCTGGAACTTCTCCAGGCTCAGTGGTCAAACGAAGTCTCAGCGGATATACAAGGGCTCAGCAATGCAGGAATAGGGCACAATGTCTTCCTCATCTGAATCATGTAACAAGGATGGTACGTCATAGAAAACTGTACAAGAATGTAAAGGAGGGAATTCTTGAATCTACGGTATTTCTGTGACTATTACCAACATTTTGTGTAAGTTCAAACAATTGAACCATAGTAAACATGAAGTAGAATGAGTATGTGTTTGATTTAAATATGTACCATATAAGGGACTTAACCACATACCGGGATGAAGTATCATTTTAAATCACCTTAACTAACCTCCAACTTGCTCTAAGTTCTGACAAAATTTTCACTAATAAAACTGCATAATTGTGTGTGAGCCTGGATAAATCAACTGCAATAAATTACGGCCGCCACTTTCCTTATCTATTCCTTAGGAAAGAAAATGTTACTATGAAGAATATGTACTGTTCACTTCGAGAAAAATTTTCAATATATTTTCAGTCACATTAGAAAGTCACAATTACAGTTGACATGGCTAAATTGGACAGATCATCTCCAAAAATCGCAAGTTATGAAGAGGTAAATAAATACCAGGCTAAAACCCTGTTAACTAAGTATCAAAGTTTACACTTCGCTCCTACAAAAATATTCTGCCATGGTTGCCTGTAAAGCACATGGTACTGCATGCTGGGTACCTTCCGGTAGCCATGTTCGTTGACTAACACCAGCGCCACCAAGCGGTTTTATTGAAACTAACAAACACATTGACGGCCTCAAGACATGAAATACAAGTGAAGTCAGATTTCCTCAGCGCAGAGTTATATACCTTTTGACGCTTAGCACCTGTAGCATCTCACCATCCAAAATAGTCTATCAAAATCTTGTGATCCCCAGTGTTCAGAATTTTACAGTGTATAGTACATGTTGTGTAGGTTTGTCATGTTTATGATGACTTTAGCCCTAAACTTACCCAGTTTATTGTAAAAAATTTAAATGCGTGTATGTAATAGTAACCGACTTCCTGAAAAATGTCGGTAAATCCTCTTGTTGGCACTTGGCTTCCACAATTTTAGAAATTACCACTGAATTACAAATTATCGCGTTCAAACCCCTGTCATTCTGTTCCCTGATTGCTCCTGATTTAAAAACTGTAACTTTTATTATTATCATCAGTGTTGTATTATAGAAGTTATTAACCTCACAAAATGGAGGTGATAGCTACCTGGCAGACATGTTAAAAAATAACTAGTATCTTGTTAATTATTATTAAAGTGCTGCTTGTTTTGGAAAAGTGTTATCATCTGAATTTTTCTTTTCTTTTATTATACGTTTTAAAAGTTATTCTGTTCACTGAAGTGGTCTTAGTTGTTTACAATTCAAATTTGAAAATTTCCACGTTTTTCTTTACGACATCGTAATTTGAAAACTGATTTAATGCCTTAAAACTTTTATATATTGTATTGTGTTCTTTACTATTACATAAAATTTACTTGTTAGCTCCGGAAATTATCGAAAACGTGTTGTTATGTGGCTTGAAAATGCAAATGTGTTCAACGAAGTTTTAAAATTGTGTTTACTTTATTTATACTGTCTGAAACTATTGGTTTTTAGCGAATTTAACTTTCTTTTGGATTATTATCATCATAAAAATACTTTACTGCATCGAAAAGTGTTGAGAATTAGTGATAGTCACGTAACCAAAATCAATTGTTTATAAGTTGGATAACTAAGGTTTTCACTGATTCAGGTTAGTTTAAAGGTTATTTAGTATTATTAACTGTTTATTTAGGGCTTGTATTATGTGCTGAATTACTTTATTGCTTTTAAATTGCCTTATGTTCTGAGATAGATTGCAATATCGGCTTCTGCATGAATCGCGTCTCCCATACCCTGTAGTTACGAGGTGAATAATTTTACGATTTCTGGAAGGTTTACCCCCTCCTTCATGCCTTGTAGCTAAGAAAAGTAGAATTTAACCAAATTCTAAGGAGCTTACAAACAGAAGTATTACAAACCATGATATCAGTGCAACAAAAACCATATCATAAGTAAGTTATCTATAGTTACTGACATATATAAAGTAAACCCTTAATCCACCTTTAGTGCATTACAATTTACACGAAAGCTTCAAATATGTGTGATGTCTTGTATTTCCACAACAGTGAACACACTTTAATGACATAACTGATATCACTCTCATACGTGATTGTAAATAACCAAAAGATCATTTATATGTTTAGGAGAACGATTGTTCCACTTGTTATGAAATGTCATAAAGTTGAAATGTGGTGCAATCTGCCGAATTTTATTATTTTGTTAACATAGGGTTGTACCTGGCCTTTTTAGTATCTGAATTTCTCAAAAGCAACATATACAATCCTGTAGAATGATACAACAGCACATAGAAAATAACAAGAAGAAGACATATACTATTTAATTTTACTTCATACTTCAATTTTATGACTGATTCAGTTCGGGGCTGTTCCGATTAAACAGAGCGAGTACCAGTGTGGCTTCATCCCCATGAAGCATGTGAATAAAAGACCAAGTCTCCTGTCAGGCTTGAGCTTACGTCCTGGATCAGTCCTCTGCAATGTATTTCTGGCATTTGACTGGCAGTGAAGAACCAAGCGAGCCTAGACAGCATTTGTACAACTCTTAATTCCTATCCTGTTGGTGAAACCAATCTTAATTTCTTGCACCTCACATGAATTCTGCATTGAAGAGTGCAGTTTCATCATTATCATCATCTAGGACAGCTTCCAGCCACTGGCCGCAGGGGCGGATCCAGGATTTTGGTTTGGGGGGGGGGTTGAGTGGGGCAAAGGGTCGTAGGTGGACTTGGATACTTTTAAGGGGGGGCTTGTGCCTACTAGCCTCCCCCCCCCCCCCCATGGATCCGCCCCTGACTGGCCGGGTCTGCTGGTAACAAAGGCCTCGCCAGTGCTTCCTGTCTAACTACCATCTCTCTTCTTCCACTGTCGCCCAATTTCCTTCTCATTCCTCCACACATTTCAGAATGCCTTTAATCCATCTGTCCCTCAGCCTTCCTCTAGGCCTCTTCCCTTTCAGCTCCATGTCCAGCATCTTCCTTGATAACTTCTCCTCTCCCATTCTCGTTACCTGCCTGTATCACTGTAACCTAGATTTTTCAATTCTCTGTTGTAACGGTTCTTCCTTTATCATCTCCCTGATTCTCTCATTCCGTATTCTGTCTCTTCTTGTTACTCTACTCCTCTGAAATTTCATTTCCACACATTGTTCTCTCCCTTTGTCTCTCGCCTTCATCACCCACGTTTCCGATCTATATGTTAAAATTGGCACAAAGTATGTTTTATAGATTGCCTCTTTGTTCTTTTGCAGGACATCCCTACTCCATACCAGACTTCTAATACTCTTTAAAAAAAACCATCTGCAGATCTTTGTCTTTCGTTTATCTCCATCCTGTTTCCATTTTCTTCAATACAGCTTCCCAAATATTTGAAACATTCCACTTTATTTAGCTGCTCTCCTTCAAATGATATGCCTATGTCCATCCTGTTCTTCCTTCTTGTTGTTATCACCACTTCACTTTTTCTCGCAGAGAACTTCATGCAGTTTACTTTTGATAACATTAAATAAAGCTTCTGTATTTAATACCTAGAGTTACTCAAACATTTTTGATATGCAAACACATGAGTAATGTCTGTGAGGAACAATACTGGTTTTCAAATCAACATGGCTTTAGGCAAGGATATTCAAGTGAATCTCGGTTAATGGGCTGTATGCAATATATTTAAGATGAAATGGACAAGGGAGGCAAAATTGATAGTGTAGCCCTCTATCTTTCTAAGCCATTTGACGGAGTGAGCCATAAAATGGTAGTAAATGAGGTAAAAACAATTGGAGTTGATTAAAAAGTGATTTTCTGGGTAGAAGAATTCTTAAAAGATGGAATGCAAGTTGTTAGATAAAAAACTAAAGGTTGATTATGATTATAAGATGGGGAACAAAATGCTTGTTGAAGACTTAAAGTGTAAATACCTTGTCATAGCATTGGACTATAAACTGACTACACATGACACAGGTACTAGGAAAAGGTTTCAAAATTCTTCACTTACTGGAGAGAGTGATTAGGGTATGTACCAGAGAAGTGAGGGAACTATGTTGCCAAACATTTGTCAGGCCATTGCTCGAATATGGTTTTGTAGTACTGGCCCCATATTCTGGGTCACAAGTACAGGAGTTGGAGGGGGTGCAAAGAGGGGCTGCTAGATTTGTCTCTGGAAATTACCGCAGACTACAATAAGTAACCAACATAAAGCAACTGGAATGTGACTCATTGGAAGACAAGAGGAGGGTGAAGAGAGTTGTTGGAGTGTATAGGGTGTATACCTATGATGAGGCATGGAGGAATATTGATGGAAGAATTTAGAGTGGTGCATGGAAGTGAAAATTTGACCGCAATCAGATTTTGGTTTTCCATGATTTCCCCAAATCACTCCAGGCAAATGGCAGGAAGGTTTCTTCAAAAGACCATGGTCAAGTTCATTCCTGCTCCTTCCTCCCCCCCCCCCCAGTCCTTTCCGTAAAGCTAGAAGCAAAAAAATTATCACAAGCTGGCCCTTGATTTCAGACATAAGGATATGGGAAAATTTTCTCTCATAGGTTAGGAGGTTAAGAATTGGAATAAATCGCCAAGCAAGTAGTTGAGTAATTTACCAAAAACACTGGAAGAATGTAAAATTAACTTTCACTAAGCCAAAAGCAGGCAGGTATGAGGAAGGGGGAAAAATTGATCAGTAGGGAAATTGCTACTGGAGTGTGTGCAACATTGCAATTAAATTCAATGTTTGTATCTCCCACTATTGATTAAGAATTAATTTTAGAGCAGGTACAGAGTTTGATAGTTGTTCCTACGTATATGTAATTCTTACATTTGGCAAGTATACCATATTGAAGACACCTGTTGTGCTGTATTACCTATTTTCAAAACTGTTTCTGTCTGTATTCAGCTTTAATTTAATTGCAATGGAGTGCATGGTCTGGTGACAATTTCCCTGTACACCTATTTTCGCCTTAATTATACCCACCTACTTTAGTCCTTTACAAACTTTAATTTTTTCTGTGTGTTTGGTTAGTCATTCAGTATTTCACTTAGTAATTTGTTCCACCGAGCGTGGTTGGTGAACGGTTAACATGCTGGCCTCGCATTCGGGAGGACACGGGTTCGAATACCCGTCCGGACGTCCAGATTTGGGTTTTCCCAAATCACTCCAGGCGAATGCCGGGATGCTTCCTTCAAAAAGGCCGTGGCCAAATTCCTTCCCGTTCCTTGTCCCATCCCACCTCTAATGACCTTAGCTGTCGACGAGGCGTAAAGCAATAAGAAGAAGAAGAAGAAGAAGGTAATTTGTTCCAATCGCCGACTCACTTAAATAGAATATTTTTTAAAAAAATTGCATTCCCTTGTGGCTGAAATTAAGTGCCAGCTTGTGGCCATGGTTATCTTTTTCCCTTCCATGTTTTACTCTTAATCCTTCTACCAGTATCTTTCCAAACAGGCAAATGCCGGGATGCTTCCTTCAAAAGGCCATGGCCAAATTCCTTCCTATTCCTTGCCCCCCCCCTATCCTTTCCTGTCTCTAAAGACCTCGCTGTTAAGAGACGATGAGCAGTTAAAAAAAAAATCTTTCCAAAATTCATCGCCAATATACACCTTGCAATGCTCCTACTACTTTCCGCCCTCTTCCTGTTGCCAATTAATTGCAATCCAGCTCTCTATGATATCTGTTACGAACTGTATTTTGTAGTAATTTGCACAGACAAATCTAGTTACCATCCATTACATTTCCTGCTAATGATGGCACAGAGTAATGTTTGATGGTGCAAGTTTGCGGATCTGTATTGAGTGGCTGCGAAAATTTATGTTATGTTCATTAAATAAAGTATATACAGAGAGTAGTTTACACAGAATTTGCTATTGGCAAAAGTTGTTTTGAATTCTTTGGAAAAAAAGAAAGAGAAAAAAAGGTAGTCATTAACTGTAAATTTAGATTAGGAAGTGTACAGATCATAGGTGTCAAACTCAATTTTGCAGAGGGCCTTATATTAATTTTAGAATGGTGGGGGGGGGGGGCAAATTCAAATAAAAAAGATGTACTGAATTATTATAACATTTTATTTATTTAATTGTATAGTATATAATATACGGTTGTTAAAAATCATATCAAAGTTATAAAAGAGGGTTATTATTTTGAGCTTGAGGATCCAGATACCTGATTTCTCTCATTTTTGACAAGCTCATTGATGTCGGGTATCATATTTGTTTTAAGAATTGATTGGAGATGTTCATTCGTAAGTCTTGTGCGATGTTTGTGCTTATTTATTTTCATGATGGAAAACATCTGCTCACATAAATAGGGGCTACCAAACATGCTCAGAATGTGTGCTGCATGCTTTTTTAATTCCGGGTAGTTATCCACTCTTGAAATATTGTGGATAAAATGTAAGAATGTTAACCTCTTTAAATTTTAGTAAACATCGATTGTTGACCTTGAAGTTTAGATTTTAAAGATGACAATGTGTCAATTCTTATTTTTTCAGTGTAACAATCGAATTTTGATTTATGATTCGTATCATAGTGTCTCTTCAAGTTAAACTCCTTACAAACAGCAACTGTTTGATTGCAAATCAAACACAGTGGTTTACCTTTCCATTCTATGAAAAATATGCAATTTCCCATTTAGACTGAAAAACTCTGCACTCACTATCAACTTTACGTTTTTGTGACATTATGTCAAATTCGTAACAATTATGGAACTCGACACAATTATCGATAACGCACGCGCACGACACAAACAAATGCACAATACCTTCACAATCGATTCAACTGACTCAAGTCGCACAGACGCACTCCTTTTATATTGATAAGGAAGGTTCTAATCTAGACTCGAAGCGCTTGGAAGATTCCACTTGTTGCTAAGAGATGGCATTACTGTCTATCTCTCTCGCTTGTCTAGGCAAGCAACGGCCTTGAAATTACTTATAAATATAGTGTGCGCATTTTAAAATTTCCGTAGAGGAATCGAGTGAAGTCTAAAAGCTCTAAAAAAACATGATTCTTCTTTCTGTGTCACATTGCGATCGCGGGCCGTATTGATAGGGCCCGGGGGCCGGATGCAGGCCGCGGGCCGTATCTTTGACATCACTGTAACAGATGCTTTTGTTCTATGGTATTCGCTTCGTCGAAATCAAACGTTGAATGGTGGTTGTATTGTGCACGAGTGTAGCCTAAGAAATAAACCTGAAGTCTCAAAAAAATGTATAATGTCTGATCAAATTATAAGCAGTTGTAGATGTTAGAGCAACTAGTTCAATAACAAACTTTAAATTCAGTGGTGAAAATAAAAACTTCCCAATCTTTCAATACATAAATGCCACATCCTATATTTTTACCCAAAATGGGGTCCCATACCACACCACCATATTCAAACAATAGTCTGACCAAAGTTTTATAACCCAGTTCCCTCACTTATTTATTACATTCCCTCATCACTCTTGCCAGTATATGAAGGATTTTAAAATCTTTTCCAACCAACTGCCCAGTTGAGCTTATCAAATGTAATGCAAGATAATTACACTTCAGATCTCCAAAAAGCAATTTTTTCCTCATTCTATAATCATAAATAAAATTTAGTTTTTTTTTTTGTGTATCTAACAAGTTGATCCCTGTTGACATTTCTTCATTCAATGTAGACCTATTCAGCTGTGGCTGTTCAGTCTTCTTCCATTTTGATCCTATTATTTGTCATCTGCAAACAACCTAACTTCTTAATGTAAAGTATTAACACAGTCATTCATTACAATAATGAACATCAACGGTCCAAATACGCTACACTGTGGCATTACCATTTTCACTTCCACTTCTTTTGATAATGCATCTCCTACCTAAACACTTTGTTTTCTACCTTGTAACAATTCCCCTACCCAGCAATTCAATTTTTAGTCCATGTCAATGGTCTTCACCTTATTTAATTTCATTTTATATCTCACTCTGCTAAATTCCTTGGAAAGATCTAGTTCCACACTATCAACTTGGCCTCCCTTGCCTATTTCATCCAAAATATTTTGCATTTGGTGCACTAATGGAGATTCACATGGATATCCTTGCCTAAAGCTATCTTGTTGATTTTCAAACGTGTTTTTATTTTTATTTTTTTCCACTGATATTTTTGATGTGTTTTGATATCAGTCTCAATCAATGTATCCACCACTAATGTCAAATTAATTGACCTGTAATTTTCAACTCTGTTTGTCACCCCTGCTTTATGGACTGGTACTACTATCACATTTTTCCAGTTCTCTAGTAAGCATCAAGTCTCCAGATTCAAACTAAATAATATTTCAAGGTAAAATATGTTCCGCCATCTTTAATACACCTGTGGCAATATTATCTACACTGGTCTCTTTTTTTACTAGCTTTTTTAGTTCTTTCATATCCTTAGGATGAATTTCAAATTTTCAGTGTGCTCATTTCTAGTATGTGAACAAGCTACTCCTCTGATTTTCTTCCGATCATAGTCCCTTATGCTCTCCCCACATTACTTACTTAATATCTCTGCTATTTCTAAATCTTCAGTAATTTCTTCTTCATCCATATTATTTTGATAAGTGTTTGAATACCTTCCCTTCACCTCACTTTTCTAACAACTGTAGAAATTTCTCTAGATGCATCATTCAGTGCATAATCCCATCTTTAACTTTTCTCTTTGCTGCTATTAATTCCTTTTTTAGTTGTTTCGCTTGCCACTGTCTTAACTCTGTTGTGTTCTTCTTACCAGCCTCCTAATGTCCTTATTATCAAGAGATGATAATTTACAGTTCCTCACAAAATAATAGAGATTACTTTTTTCATAGTAACACAGTTAATACCTAGACTTAAATTATGAATAAAACATCTTGAATAATTACTTCCATCAATCTAATACTTCAGATCTAAATCTCCTTATCCCAAAAGTAATTCAATCATTCAGATCTGGAAAGATATTAGTGCTGCAACATGTTTTCAGTGAAATTATCATGTCTCCACAGAATTATCACATTGCTTCATTCCTGGCACATTAGTGATACTGCTTACATGCTGATGTCAACAATTTACTCCCTTTGACTCATCAGTAGACAGATGGTTCAAAAATTTACTGGTGATTAACTTAAAACGTAATATATTACTCAGCTCACTGCCATCACACATGGCAAACTATTACCTATTGAGGTCTTCTCCACCACAAAGCAAATCCAATGGTGATCTTTGCAAAATTAACCTTAAAAGAGCACACACCACACAACATCCTGCAGACGCAGGCTGAGGTGGCTCATCTTCGTGCTCAGCTTGCAGCTTTGCTAACGAAAGTTACAAGGCCGGAAGCTGCCGTAGGCGACTGCAGCAGATGTGATATGGGTGACCCCAATGAAGCTAGTGCTCTAACAGATTCTCCCCTACCTGCAGTCCAGGCTGAGACTTTGGAATCTGTGCGGCAGTCATCTGACTGTGTCTGGCATGTGGTTTCCAGACGTCGATGCCGCATGCGGGGGCAGTCGTACAAGTCTGAATCCCAGGAGGGCAAGCTTGTACCACTGTCCAATATGTTTGATGTGTTGTCTGGGTCTGGTTCAGTTCCACAATCATCAATCTGTAAGTTGCCAGCCACCCCACCCGCAAGGTGTGAGCGACCACAGAAGGGGATTTTGGTGGTAGGTAGCTCCAACGTTAGGCATTTCATTGAGCCCCTTAGGAACATGGCGAATAGGGGATGAAGGCCTGTGTCCATTCATTGTGCATTCCAGGAAGTCTGATCCAAGATGTGGAACAGGCCATCCCGGATGCCATTGAACAAATGAGGTGTTGCCAGCTGCAGATTGTAGCTCATGTCAGCACCAATGATGCTTGCCGCTTGGGGTCGGAGGCTATCCTCTCTTCCTTCCGGCGGCATGCTCAAAGGGTGAGCTCTGTGGTTGATGACCACAAGATTTTGGCTGAGTTAATTATCTGCAGCATTGTGGACCTCTGGTTCAGAGCCGAGTCAAGGGTCTAAACCAGAGACTGCGGCATTTCTGCAATAATCATGGATGCAGATTCCTAGATCTTTGCCCTGGGGTCAAGTTGCGTAGGGTTCCCTTGCATAGATCAGGTGTGCACTACACATGTGAATCGGCTACACGGGCAGCAGGGGGGCCGTGTGGAGTGCATTGGGGGATTTTTTTTAGGCTGAGGGAGAAAGACCCAAAACTGGGATTACAGTTACAGGCAGCCCAATAAAATTCGGCACCATATGTTAGGAGTAGCGTAAATCAGTCTCGGCCGTTAAAAGTACTTGTTATTAACTGTAGAAGTGTTTGTAATAAGCAGCCTGCGCTTGAAAGCATTAGTAGCAGCAGCACAGAAGCAGATATTGTATTAGGTACTGAAAGCTGGTTAAAACTGGATATAAGTTCAGCAGAAATTTTTAACAATAACATGAATGTTTCCCTTAAGGATAGGTTGAATTCTAATGGAGGCGTGTATTTGTAGCTGTTAGTAAAACCTTGTCATGTAACAAAATAAATATCGATACGGTCTGTGAAATCCTATGGATTAGACTAAACGTATCTAAGACAAAACTTGTAATAGGGTCTATCATCCACCAGATGCAGATGTAGCTATTGCTGAGGCCTTAAGAACTAATGTATGTAATATAGCTCATCAATTTCTGGATCATGCAATAACACTAGGAGGTGACTTCAACTTTCTGTATATTGACTGGACTAATTACGTCCACGTTACTGGTGGCAGGGATAAAACATCCTGTGAAATTATTCTTGACCTTTCCTCAGATCTTAATCTTGAGCAGCTTGTTACTGAACCAATGTGGTGCCACAACAATAACAAAAACATTTTAGATATTCTCGTTATACGAGAAATAGGCCTGAATTATTCACCGACATTTCTACCACCATGGGAATAAGTGGTCATAAAGCTGCACACAAAAAAAAGGGTCGTTTACAGGTTCGAAAAGGCCCCAAAGGAGATTTTAAGAACGTTTTTGAGGGATAATTACATTACCTTTATAGAAGCAAGAGGCTCAGTTGAAGAGATACGGCTTCGATTCATGCATATAGTCGGGGAAGGTATGGACTTATATATACTGAATAGGTCAATCCGGGATGGGAATGATCCCCCATGGTATACACGTGAAGTTAAAAGGTTACTTAAAAAGCAAAGGAAGATACATGCATGCTCAAGAAGGACGATGTATAGTAGTGATTTAGAAAAGTTAGCTGAGACAAGAGGACATGTTAAGAATGCGATGCGGGAGGCCTTTGATTACTTTAGATGCAACTCACTTTCCAAGAGTCTCAATGAAAACCCAAAGAAATTTTGGTCATATGTAAAAAAAAGTTAGTGGTAGTGACACAATATGCCAGTTCCACTACAAGATGGTCGGGAAGTTGATGACTGCTGCGACAAAGCTACCGAATTTAACTCAGAATTTAAAAATTCTTTCACTTACGAAAACATGGAAAACATTCCCGCTTTTGCACAGCGTGTAGAATTTGAGATGGATCCAGTTCAAATTACAGTGTAGGTATCATAAATCAATTAAAGCTCCTGAAGTGGGGGAGGCACCCGGTCCTGATGGTATACCAGTAAGAGTATTTTCGGAATATGCGGAAGAAATGGAACCATTTCTGTCAGATATATTTCGTAAATCTTTAGAAGAAAGAAAAGTCCTTCCGACTGGAAAATAGCACAGGTGATTCCCGTTTTCAAGAAAGGAGATCGGAGAGATCCTAAGAATTATCAATCCATATCTCTAACATCTGTTTGCAGCAGAATTCTGGAGCATGTCATATGCTCTAACGTTATGAAGTTTCTAGATTTAAACGAGTTACTTATATCAAACCAACACGGATTTCGGAAGAACCGATTGTGTGAAACACAACTGGCTCTATTTTCGCATAACATAATGAAGGTTATTGATGCTATTTTCTTGGATTTTCAGAAAGCTTTTGACTCTGTACCACACAACCGACTTTTGGCGAAGATTCTAGCGTACGGTATATCTGATCAGATTTGCGAATGGATACATGATTTTCTAACTGATCGGTCACAGTATGTCGTCGTTGACGGGAACGCCTCTTCAAAGCTAGATGTTACTTTGGGCATTCCTCAAGGAAGTGTAATAGGACCACTTCTTTTCTTAATTTTTATAAACGATCTCAATGATAATGTTAATTGCAGGATGCGATTTTTTGCTGATGATGCACTTATTTATAGGGAAGTGAGGTGCTCTGACGATTGCTTAGAAATTCAGTGCGATCTAGATGATATTTCTGAATGGTGCCGTAAATAGCAGCTTACACTTAACTGCAAAAAGTGCAAGGCAATACAAATAAGTAATAAAAAGACCCCGTTTGCTCATGAGTACAAACTTAACAATTCAGTTGTTGACACGGTAGATTCCCTGCAGTATCAAGGCGTAACAGTACAAAGCAACATGAAATGGGACTTGCACGTAACTTCCGTCGTAGGCAAAACTAATTCTAAACTACGTTTTATAGGTTGTATTTTGAGAAGTTGTAATGCTCAAAGGAAATAGCATACAAAAGACTAGTGCGTCCGCATTTGGAATACTGTTGTGGAATTTTGGATCCGTATCAAGAGAGATTGATTGACACGTTAGAGAAAGTACAGAGGAGAGCCGCTCGATTCGTGACCACTAGTTACAGTCCTTACGTAAATGTTACAGAGCCGATACGTGTGTTGGGCTGGGATTGTTTGGCCGACAGACGACATCGTTTTCGTTTGAATTTGTTGGAGAATATGCGAAAATCTTTAATTTACAAGTGCAACAAAATACTTCTTGCGCCAACCTATTTAAGTCGCAATGATAGGAGGGATAAGATTCGAGAAATAAGATGCCATACTGATACATTTATGTATTCTTTCTTTCCTCATTCTGTTTGGGATTGGAATAGGGTTGTTGCGGCTGTCATCTGTGCGGATGCGTTTGCGGATGTTTTGCGGAAGCGGATGTGGAAAAATAAATTTATAATTATTTAGATTTTAATATTTTATCAAAAATAAATTTTAAATCAAACTTTTTTCATAATTAAATTCTATTTCCATATAATACTGCCATATTGACTTATTTTTGCCTGATTTTTCAACAACAAAAAATGTGGGATGATTTCACAAGAGAATTAAATTATTTAATTACGTAAGCGTCTAAAAATCAGTCTTTATCATATGAACTTTGCGGAGTTCGTGGCTGGCTACACTAATTCAAGTGTCAAGCACAAGGCCACGCCACCGCTTATCTCCGCGCTCGCTTTTTTTGTATGTTATAACTATACGCCTCGTCGACGTCGAAGTCATTAGAGGCGTGAAAAGATCGGTGTTTGGAACGGGAAGTAATTCCGACATGGTCTTTTAATGGAAGCATTCGCCTGGAGCGATTTGGGGAAAACCCTAATCTGGATGCCCGGACTGGGATTCGAACCGCCGTTCTTCCAAATGTGAGGCCAGGCCGTTACCGCCTGCTTACCACGCACAGTTCCGTGCTCGCGACCCACCTTCCCACCGCTCCAGTGGCGCATTCACAGTTCAACTTGTAGGACGTACGAGTTCCTATTTTCGATAAAAGAACTCTTGATGGTCTGTGAAAGCAGTTACAGGTTCCTTTCGATTTACTCAATATTTTTTTCAACAAAAAATAATAAGATTATTATACATTTTAATTTAAATACAGACTGAAAATATTATGTAAATTAATAATGATTTCGTGTGATCTAAAAATTTCAGTCACAGAGTTTCTTATCAGCCGCGCAGTGTACCTCTATCGTTGTCACCTATTTTTAAAAGGAGACCTACAGATTAACGTGAAATTCGAACCACGGAGCTTCCCAGCATCTTAGCATTAACAAAATCGAAGCTTTGCCAGAGGTGACTGTCAATTTTAAGACCCATGAAAATTACAGCTGAGAAAAGGATTTGAACAAAGGACTTTCAGTACCCCAATTGTACGCCGTATCCATCTGAGTCAAGAGACAAATCTGGATGTTATTACAAATAAATATTCAACCATAATAAAATCAACATACTTTTTTTCTGTAGCATGATATTTTTGTTATCCCAAAACACAAATGTTCTTTTATATGATTAAATACATATTTTTCAGTACTTCTAAATTCAGATGCTTGCGGTGTGTGATTCGGGTATGCAAGGTCCCCGGTTCAAAATCCGGGTCTCGGATGCAATTTTTACAGGCCTTAAAATCGACCTTCACGTCTGGCAATTTCATTTGTTAATGTGAACATGTTACGAACATCTGATGAACCTAAAGTAAGGCTGAAAAAATGGACGCTTTTCTAAAGCAATCAGTAACGCTAAAACAACATTTAGTCGTAAAGGACCAGAAATTTCTGAACTCTTTGTATACGATTCTCCATATCGACCAGCCCGACACCGGTCTGAACCGTCAAAAATTAGACCAAACTACACCGTTTAGTTCATTGTTACTTTCATTGCAAGATCGTCAGAAAACAATCACTTCTTTGTTAGCTAAGCTACGATGGGCAGAACCTCGAATAAAGAGAAGATAATATATATTGCAATGTAAACAAAACATCCGCAATACATCCGCATTAAAAATTGCGGATGCGGATGCGAAAGCGGATGTAGGAACTCATGCGAAAGTTTCGCACTTGCGGATGCAGATATCCGTTACATCCCTAGATTGGAATGCACTGAAGTAGGATTGGTGCTTAGCACCCTCTTCCACCTACAGTAATTGTGAATTGCAGAGTATAGATGTAGACTTTGATCTGTCATTGGAAATCAATGTGATGACATCTAACCTTCTTGTTAAGCATCTCATGTACTTGCAATGATAAGGTTCAATACCAGAATACTGTGTTACTTGCATTCGTCTTTTTTGTGTTCATCGATCCTATTACCTAACAGCACATACATTGTCGCCATTATCCAGTCATATATATTAAAAAGAAACAAATAAGGTAATAAAATAAGTATAAGGAAATAAACCAACTCTTACCATAAATGAGACTGTGTTGCCACATGAAAAATCGCTGAAGTTTTTGGGTGTAATCCTTGCCTCAATACAAAGCTTTGTGCACACCTTGTTCTTTCGTTGAAAAAGGGTACACACTTAAAATTTAAGTATTTCTTATATTTTTTGGATGTCAGCACCATCTCATCTGTGGTAAGTTTCACTATTCTTAAATACATAAAATGGAAAGAGAATGGAATCATCACTGACCACAGGTGATTGCAGGATCGCATAGAAATAGCAAAAACATGGACTGAGAACATATCAAAATTTTTGGTGCAAACACTTCTTCAGTGTGGAACATGAAGTGGACAGGGTTGGAGTTTGAAAACAACTGAGTAGTTACTCATTGATTGATCTACAAATTTTCTGGCCAGGGAAAAAAAGTTTTGAGATTGCCACCCCTTCCAAGGTGCCTCTCTGGGTAATAGTAAAATTTGCATTTGATGCCCTTTCAAACACAATTTTGCTGTCTATTGTGAAGCTGACAACTGGGGCAAATACCCCAGATTGTTCCTCCACCCACCCCCCCTAGGTCTGACACTGTTATTACTATACAATTGTTGTTAACTAAGAAGGTAGGTGACAGAAGAGATGTGGTCTGAAACATATGCACAGAAAAAAAAATGTTTAAAATAAAAATAGGTATGATTCATAATGAAAGTAAAAGGGGACTAATTAAAACATGTATATAAACAAATATCGAAACATTAACACTAATAGTATTAAGTGGTGGTTTCTGCAAGTGATGAAAAATAGCACTGCATAAGTAGGTATGAGATGGGAAGGAGGAACAAAGGAAGATATCTCTATCTACTATCTCTACCTAGTACCTAGTATTAATCGCAGGCACGCTCCCACCATTTAGGTTCACAAGAAACGCTAGTGGCAGAGAGCATTCTGATAGCATGAATGTAAGGGAACCAGAAATCCCTTCAATATTCCATAGTAATTTTGTTGAACATTGTTTATTGTGAGCTGAGCGTAACAGGAACCAGACACGTGATACATGCTCAGTGCTTCTCACGATGAGTGTGCCATACTAGTGACGAACGCAGTCACTGCCGGACTCTCATAGAATACAGCATATACAATATGTATGCTACCAGTTGTATCACTTTTTGTCCCCGTTTCTGCAATAATTTTCTAAATTCAGACTAGCTGGGGTAATACCTAACAGATTGTGTGGTCAAGTCTACAGTTCTGTGTATTATGTTCGTGAAATGGAGTATACTATGGACTTGTAATAAATCAGAACTATTTTCATTTCGTAGACCAATAACACTCAGATCACGAAGAACTCATCGCAGCCCTCACTTCAATAGACTTTGGTTGCCATCAGTAGCCTATTGTTTTATGTAGCTTGATGGTAATTCTGAGTCATCTAAAGATTACCTGGTGTCAGAGACAAGAACATTGTCATCCTGAAGCAACAAGAAACATCAAGAAAAGAAGAAGTCGATATTGGGCAGGTTATTTAATATCAGACCCAATAGACAATCAATCAATCCACTCACCCATCCAATGAATACTGGTGTCATCTGTCGGACTCAAACCCTGCACCATACATACTAAACCTCTGTTACATGAAACCAAATATGGTGGGTGAGCAGCAATGCTATGTTCTTGTATTTGGGAGTACGTGGGGGTTGAATCTCCATTTTGGCTTTCTATGGTTTCCTAAAATCATTCCAGGCAATTGCTGAATTTGTTCCCGTACCTTGCCCCCAGTCCTTTCCCACCTCTAATTACCTTGACGAGGTGTAAAGCCATAGTGAACTAACTTTATTATGTGCTGCAACAACAGGATGGTTTAATTATTATTTATCCTGCTAGATAATTAATTCAATTGCAATTTCCCTAAACACCCATCTTTCCCCTTTTCTGCATCCACCTACATTTACCCTTTACAAATTTTAACTTTAAATTCTTTCAACATTTTTGGCAAATTATTCATCATCTCTTGGTAACTTATTCCAATCCCTCACACCCTTACCTAGAAAAGAGAATCTTCCCACACCCTAATGCCTGAAAATTAGTGGGCAACAGGACATTTTTGCCAGTAAGTTGGTAAATGATGCAACTTTAACAAGTAGCAAACTCTACAATAGGAGAGTCTGGTGAAGGTGGCTGCAGCTGGTTGCATATTACAAATCTTGTAGCAAGGTCCAGTGCAAGGGAGGGTCCGGGTAATTATTATATCGAATGTGGAGATTGATAATTATGGACCAGGAGCTGACTAAAGCAAGTTCTGGTGTTGGTGGGGAGGATAAATCTTATTTAAGGGAAGGACTGAAAGAAATCATAGCCCTGTTGTAGGATACGGTAGATGTATTCAGGGCATAGGAAGAAACGAGAGACGAAAATTGAAGTGCGACTGACCTTAACAAGTATATGTTTCATGTTGGGCACTGAGCATGGTGGGCGAGTTGTAACATTCTGGCCTCACATTTAATAGGACTTGGGTTCGAATCCCCGACTGGCCATCCAGATTTTGGTTTTCAGTGGTTTTCCCAAATTACTTCAGGTGAATGCCGGGATAATGCCTTCAAAAGGCCATGGCCAAATTCCTTCCCATTCCTTACTCCCAGTCTTTTCCCATCTCTAATGACCTCGACGAGACATACAGCCACATAAAATTGTTGGACGGCATGAGAAACTCGTTTCTGGACCAACTCTGGTGCTGTGGCAAGTCTTCCGCAAGCCCAGCCACTTACATCTGTTGACTTGAAGAAGGGTTTTGCCCGAAATATAGCATTTTATTCGTTTTTGTGTTGCTACTGCCCTCCTCCCTTCAACTTTGGTGAGTGTTGGGTGTATTTCATCTGTCTTTCCATATAACATATAAATATGAATTGGAGCAAGTCGGCACGGGTTCTCAGAATAGCGTAATAATTTATTTGTGAATGTTTTAGGGTAAAATGAAAAAAAAAAATAGGACCTATGCATTACAAAATTTTGACTTTGAAATATATATAGTAACCAGGAAATAATAGGTGCTAAGTAGTGAATAGGAATTACAAAATAGGATAGTGAAATGAACCAACTCTTACCTTAGGTGATGGTTGCATGGCATGAACACACAAAGAAAGACAAGTACACGGATAACATTGAATATTACGGGTCTTGGCTCTTTGACAACAAGAGAACATTATGGTGGAAGGGTGTTGTAGGAGACAGTCTAACAGAATGACTTAGTAAGGAACATGGTGTGGGTAAATTCAAATGGAGGGCAGAGAGTACCCAAGCAAAGCAAAATGTTGCAAAAAGAGCAGAATAAAATATAAAAATCTTCACAACATAAATCTGAGTAAGCAAAAATAAATAAGTGAATAGAATAAAATTTAAAAAGAAAGGGAAATAAATGAATAAAAGAATCTATGAAGTAAAAAATCACCTCTGGTATGTGTGGTGGTTCAATTTAGTCAATGGGGATGGAGACAAGGAGAAGATAGAGGGAAGACTGACTGGGTATTATCTCAAATTTAGACCAAGAGGTTGCCTTGGGCTCAGTTTGTAATGGTAGGCAAGGTCCCACCTTCTGAATTCAGAGGAACTGCTGTTGTTTGGAAGGACTCTGATAGCACGAACCTTGAAACAAAAATTAAAATAACTGGTGTCATGGGAGATGGCAAGAACAGCTAATGGATGTTTTGGATTCCGAGTGAATATTGTCTGTTGGATGATGGCCACCGATAGGCAGTATTCACTCGGAATTAAGAACAACCCTGTGAAACTGAAATGCGCAACAAAACCTATTCATACAAATTCAGCTAAATACATTGAACTCGGTGCAACATTTTTGAACATTTATTGTGAATGTATTGTGAAATTGTATGTACACTGTACAACTTCCTTAACACTGAGCTATGGTATTAATAAAAGCAGATTATCTGACACATTCATACTGTTTTAGTTAACTTTATTACCATCATTTTCCAAAATTAAATTCTCTACAACGTCTGTCGAAAACTTTGTGCAATTGTCTGGAATTTTTTTTTTTTTTTTTTTTATTTGGCCTAGTAGTTAATAAATTACAAATTTTCCCAAATTATTTCTTTGCTTCTCTGGAATTTCTGGAAACCTACTGAAGCTACACGTCTGTGACTTGTTTTATTACATTCACCAGAACAATAACAAAATAAATGGAAATCGTGCTTTACAGCAACCTCGTACAGGTTTGCGACGGTTTCATATTAGCGAGGTTGCTAAATTTCAGGCAAAATCTTTTATTAGCCGTAACTCCTTTACTAAACATTTGCGGACCTATGTTTATATAAACGTTTTTCTTTAGTTTTACTTGTAGAAAACATATTAAAATATTTGCATATCTTCGTGAATCACCCTGTATATAATAACAATATATACACGGCAATAAAACTTGGGAAGGATAGGGAAATATGACCCAACACTTACCACAGATGAAGGCAGCTGGGAATGACAAACACAAAAAAAAACACAAGAAAAGTGCAATAATTTGGCATACAGCCTTATTCTTGCAGAAGTGAGACACCAGGCGGAGGCAGACATGTACACGGAGACAGTCGTATGCTTATCACACATGAGAAATAATATTTTAAAAGTAAGTTTTGTCCTAAACACTGTGTAGAGTAGTATAATTCTTAAAGTTTACCATACTCTCAAAATATTAAACCTAGCCATGATTTTCCAGTAACTTTCAAATGCATATAACCAAAATATATATATATATTTGTTAAGTTTGTTTGTTAACTTATGTTATTGACAGCTTCTTTCCTGTCAACATATTTAACACACACAAAAATTACTATCGGTACACTTAGCTTAGTAAAGCTGTACTTCAGATAAATAGTACAACTGACTGACTCCGCAAGACTTCTACATAGATCTTTCCCCTGCAATAAACTCCTCTGCAAAACATGCAGCTCGCATCCAGCCACCATGTTCTATTCTAATCCTATTACTGGTGAATAATTCCCTTTTATTAGACGCACCTGTACTCACACTCACCTTATTTACCAACTTACCTGTCTTCATTGTACAGCCTCTTAGATCAGTCTCACCACTCAAAAACTTGAGCGTATTTTAGGAGTTTTGAGTATTTTTGGTGTATTTATCACATGGTGCAATGTTTACACATGTCGTTAAGATTAATTGTTGTACCAGAGGTGTTTAGTAGAAAAACTGCACTCTGTAGGTATGTCAGCCAAGTTGCACAAGGTCTAGTAATTTAGGAAAGTGTATAAGTAGAAGTCAGTGGGCAAGATGGATGCCTTTCATTGCCTAGCAGTCAGAGGGAGTGTATGCTCACTTCTAATAATTGAGAAGCGGTGGACCAGAGTCTTTACTTGGAGTGAAACATTATTCTACTTGGTAGCTGGATGTGTTTGACAACTGATGGGAAGTGAAGGTCAGCCGAGTTTTGCTTTGATGCCATATCTTTTCAGAAATTTATTGAGGGCTCAGCATTTAACTTCAATGTTTGAAAGGGCGGCGATTTTTAATGTGTTGTGGAGGGCCAATATAACTTAAGAAGTATTTGGAGGTGATTCAATCAAGCTTTAGTGTAGTTTTCAATTTGTTTCATTTGACGATCAGGAAGATAGGTTTGAATGGAGTTGTGAAGATTGAAGGACTGTGTGATATTTCATTATAAAAGTTTTATATTGTTGATTATCGCAAAAGAAAGTGACATTTGTTATTCAGATTGGTGCAAATAGATGTGGAAACTTTGTGTTAAACATTAGATGAAGCGAGATTAAATTAAATAAGACGAGTGTTGTTATTATACAACTGGTAGAAAAATATTCATGGCGACATATATAGGGCTTGAAGCTTTATGTGAATTTATTGGGAACTTTTTTTTTTTTTGGGAATGTCTATGTATCAGAGAGTATTTTTAAACTCTATAGTTGAAAAAGCACTGACAGAAAATTTTCCACAGTAATGATTTTTTTTTTTATTTGTGCACTGTGGAATCTTCTGAAAAAATTTTCATCAATTCAAATATTGGTCAGTGTGGTTATCTGAAAAGGCAAGGAAAGTTTTCAATATAAGAGTTTCAGTCCATAAAGAAATTTTCTTGGATTATTTCAGTAGTTCTAGACACCCTTCCTGTTTCTGATGATTTTTGACTTTCAAGAGACTGAAATTGCCTGAAGTCTCTATTCAATGTAGATACCGGCGTATAAAACTTACTACTCCTTTTAAGTACACCATAATCTGTAAGCATTTAAGGCAACTTGCAGGTTAATAAAATGGAAAGAATGTTACAGGGTGCTGCTTTGTAACGGTAATAATATTACAAACTGTTCTACAGATAAATGGCCTAAGGCAAAAAGTTTATACTGCCAATAGCAATCCATATGTATATATTTTTAACATAATTTTTTATTCCTTTATTATTTTTATTCATTTATTTCTCTCTCTTTTAACAGGTTGAAATTATATATTTAGCGACAAATATTTCTTTAATTTTTTTTAGTTTGCCTTGACTGATCATCACAGAGATTATTTTTTCCCACAATTATCGATGGTCCACTTTTTACCCCCACCATCAATGCATCCCCCACCCTTCCATCTTGTTTCATATCTCTTGCTCATTCATGTGATACATCTGGATGTATACACATCTTTCCCCTTAACATATGTCTTACCTCCAACATGAGTATGGTTTTTTAACCGAAATATTGTAAAGTGCATTCATGGTTTTTTTTTTTGTGTTTATCTGGCCCGACTACCTTCATCTGTCATAAGTGACAGATTTTTTCCTACCCTGTATTATGTTCATACAATCAGTGTTACAGTCAATTTTGAGGATGAGTGGTTTTTGTATAATGCACAAGACTTTGTTTCAATGAAGAACAGAGCTTCCTACATTATTTAAACCGTACAGTTGGTCTTACAAATTTTGATATGGGACAAAATGCTGCCACGGTCTGAAATTAAATTACCAGTTTTAATCAACATGACAATTCTTGGTAACAGATAGTCAAATATTAAAGAGCAATTAACGGTACCCTGAAAAGAAACATCAGACAAATTTTAAGTGTAATTTGAAATGTTCTGAAAATTTTACAAAAGCTTTGTATATCTTTTTGTCATTATTATAGTAACAGAAATAAGCTATGTTAGAAGTCCACAACTATTCAGACCACTATGATAAGACCATCCTATCTATATCCTACATTCTTCCTTCTACTCATTGACGCTGGACTGACGTTCCTCCATTTCGAAATGTGACAGACGTAATTTCAAAAAAAATTTGCTATGTCTTCTGCAAATAGGCATGTGCCACAATTTTCATAAGCACTTAAAAAGTTCCATCTGAACCAAATACCTGTAATAATCACAGCGATTTATTCCAAGTACAAAATAACTGTAGTAATACCTTATCTGTTTACAGAAGTGACTACTTATTTTTGTAATTTCAGCATCCTTCCACATAAAACATGTTACTCAACCAAAGTAACGGTTTATACAAATGACCTTCCACAAATACTGGTTTATAATCATTTCAAATAACAATGACAAAATCTTCAACAAGAAAATCTGCCGGCTTATCCTTGAACTGTGATGTTGAAAATCCCAATAATAAAAATGTTATAAGATAAAAAATAAAAATAAAGTTCCAGATGAACAAGCAAGTTATATCAGTATGTTCATCACATTTCAAATATCACTCCATCTCTCACCCCTTTTTTCCATTAGATCCAATCTGATACAGTCTACCATATCCTCTCCTCAATCTCCCATAAAAATATCGAATTTGTTCCTTCAATTCAGAAAGCAAGTCTAAGAAAAAAAGAGGCTTAAAGCAACAAATTTCTAGGATAGAAGCATGTCTCCATTTGTCACAGCAACATCAGTCTTCTCAAAAACTTCCTGCAATATGCTCATAATACTAGCATTCTCAGAAACAACCTCCGACAATGCTTCCTGAGTGGCAAGGGCTTCTTTCAAGTACTTGTGTAGACTTGTATATGATGACGAGCTGAATCTATGTTTTTTCTGGATCTGTGAACAATAATAAAGCAAATATCTACTTCAGTATAAATGATAAACCTTACATACGTTGCAAAATATTCTATAAGCTGGAACTTACTACAGTACTTTGAGATATCAAAAAAATGTCCATAACTAGTACAATGAAGTTACTACATTAGCACTGTTCTGTAAGGGGACGACCATTAATTACTTGAGGTAAAATAGGGGGAGGAGGTCTGGCAAAATCTCACCAAATTTCATTAAATCTCACATCAACTTTTTATATAATTTTTCTCCTTTTATTTCACAGCATAATATCAAATAAATGTAATTATTTAAAAATTAATTTTTTTTAAACTGTTATCCAGATTGTGTATGACTGTCCACTCCGTGTCTTCTTTGGAAGTTTGGAGAATTTAAATTCATCAACGCTGGAAGTGTTGGTCTCGTTGAGCATTTATGTGTAAAGTTTCATGTGTCGTGGCTGGCAAGCCTGATTTAATGGTTCTAACACAAGTCAGCTGAGGGCATTGTTCGTTCAGTTGTGTATAATTTTTGATAGTTCTACAGATATAGTTTAATTATGTTTTTTATTCTCATTTTGTGAGTCAATTTATATAATAGTAATCTAATGTGATCATAATGACCTGGGGCAGGGTTTCTTAGCAGCTTCAAAATCAAGCCTTTTTCATAGCCACCTAACCTAACGGACCTACTGGGTATAGGGAACTTACGGTTTAAAGTGGAATCTGAGCCATGAAAGTGTTCTGATGTACTTCACACTACACATCAAGCTATATGACAGACGTGAAGGGTTAAGGTTCTCTGAAAATCCCAACAGAGACCAGGATTTGAACCAAAGACCTCTCAATTGCCAGTCAAATGTCTTAACCACTGAGCCACCAGACTGCTCTAGTCAGTAAATATCATGTATACAGCAAATTCTAAATAAAATAAGTGGAGTTAAAGGGTGACAGAAGAAGGTGATAATAAGACAGGAAAAGTAATGCTTACTCCAAAAACAGATAATAAATAGATGTACAGAATTTACATAATATAAGAGAGAGGCTAGAGACTAAAGAAGTGCCACAGGGTAATGTAATGTGACAATTGCTTTTCACAGCAGAGTTAAGATACTAAGGCACTAGAAAATGTTTGAAATAACTAAACAAGACATTAACATCAGCAAAGAGGAAAGCTAATGAATAATGACGCATCTAAACAAATTATTGCTATGTTAGAAAATTGAGTAATGTATTCACACAATTTTAGATAAGGTTGGAAAATTGCCACCGGAGCATGTGCTCCATTGCAATTAAATTAAATAAATAAAAATTACGGAAGGTTTGAAAAAGTTGAAAATATTAAGAAGACGGTTTGATGAGACCATTATGGAAAATGATTCAGGAAAGAAAGGATTTAATTTAATTTCAACTGTGATGGAGCACACGTGCACAGGTGGAAATATTCCTATACACCCCCCTTCCCATGCCCCCTTTCCTTTTTTCACCGCACATGTAAATCAGTCTAAATAAGAGTAAATGAGCAGATAAAAAAATTGAAATTCATGATTAGTTTACTATGAAGACAATAAAAAAGAAAAAAACTGCAACAGAACCAGTGCAGATAATATTACTATAGACATATTAAAGATAACAGGTTATGACATTGTACAGTATCTTGTAATAGTTGAGAATGGAGAATTGCTGCTTACCAGAGAACTGGAAATGTGCAACAGTAGTACCATTCCAAAAAAGAAGGGTAGCAAATAGGGTTGCAAATTACAAGCTAAAATGTTCGAAAACAGTGATAGGTATACTGGTGGTAAAATTGATATGCAATCACATCAGAAATATCTGTGAGGAAAGAAACAAGCTTGCAAATCTTTAACATTGCTTTAGGCAAGGATGTTCATGTGAAACTCAGCTAGTAGGCAAGATATTATATTATTATTATTAATTGCGATGGAGCTAACACTCCTGTGGTAATTCCCGCAGTCATCCATTCACCCCTTTTTTATATACAATTTTTTTTAAATATTCTTTTAAAATTGGAATGTTAAATTCCTCCCCCATTTACTATTGTGATTTACAAATTTTAATTCTAAATTCCTTAAGCGTTTTAGTAAATTATTCGTCACTTCACTTCGTAATTTATTCCAACCCCTGACACACTTACCAACAAAAGAAAATTTTCCCACTCCCTTACAGATGAAATCGAGCACGAGCTTGTGGTCATGGTCGCCTTTCCCCTTCCATGCACTATTCCTAATTCTTTGACCAATATATCCCCCACGCTACATCACCAACATATGCCCTATACATTCCCAGCAATCTCTTCACCCTCCTTTCCTCCAATGAGTCCCAACCCAGCTCCCTTATCATATCAGTTACTTACTGGGTCAAAACAAATCTAGCTGCTCTTTTTTGCACACCTTCAAACTCCTGTATCTGATAACCAAAATGTGAGTCCCAAACTACACCACCATATTCAACCAATGGTCTGACCAAAGTTTTGTAACCCAACTCCCTAATTTCTCATGTACATCCTCTCATCACCCTCTCCAGTAAATGAAGGATTTTGTAACCTTTTCCTACCACCTGCGCAATTTGGTTTGTTATCAAACGTTATGCCAAGACATTTACACTTCAAGCTTTCAACAAGCAATTCTGACCCCATCCTATAATTTTAATTTACGTTTTGTTTTTTATCTGTGTACCTAATAAGCTGACTTTTCTTGGCATTTATCTACATTCCATGCTGACCTACCCATTTAGATATTCAATACAGGTCACCCTGCAACTGTTCACAGTGTTCAACTGTTATGATCCTATTGTATACCATTATATCATCTGCAAAATACCTAGACTTTGACCGTAATCCATCAACACAGTCATTCATTAAATTAATGAATAGCAATGGTCCCAATACACTACCCTGTGGCACTCCCATATTTACTTCCACCTCTTTTGATAATGTGTTTTCTTCTCTAACATTTTGCTTTCTGGCTTTTAAGACTTCCTCTACCCAACAAGTAACTTTTTCATCCAATCCAATAGATTTCAGTTTATTTAAAACCATTTTATGACTCACTCTGTCAAACGCCTTAGAAAGATCTAGTGCCACACTATCAACTTGGCCTCCATTGTCCATTTCATCTGAAATATCTTGCATATAGCCGACTATCTGGGATTCACATGAATATCCTTGCCTAAAGCCATGTTGTCAATCAGAAAACCAGTTTCTATCCTCACAGACATTTCTGATATAGTTGCATATCAATCTCTACATCATTTTGCCTATAACTGATATCAAGCTAATTGGCCTGTAATTTTGAACCCTATTTGTAACCCCTCCTTTATGAACCGGTACTACTATCGCTCTTTTCCAGTCCTCTGGTAAGCAGCAAGACTCCAAACTCATTTTAAATCAAAGGGTTAATTCATAACTTCCTGAGAATTTATTTCAAATTTTGTGGTTTCCTCATTTATACTTTTAGGGAGACTCTCCTCTGATTCACTCCCTCCCATCACAGGATGATTGTCCCTATGTGTATCACTAAACCAGTCACTCAATTTTTCTACAATTTTAAAATCCTCAGTGATTTCAACTATATTCTTATCTACAATAGTCTGAATGCCTTCCCTCCCCTCAGTATTCTAAAATAGCCATAGAAGTTTCTAGATGCATCGTTCATTGGTCCTCCTGCAACAATAATATTCTTCATAAACCCATCCTTTGCTTCTCTCTTTGCCCTTATTAATCGCTTGTTTAGTTGTTTTAAGTATTCCCTAATGCCATTCTGACTCTTAACTCTGTTGTGTTCCCGTCTCACTAGCCTCTTTAACCCTCTCACTTCCCTATTGTAGTATTTAGGTTCTGTAGTTTATTTTCTACTTTTGAATAAACATTTCCTCGTCCTTTTTTACTATCCCCTTAAACTCTTCCCATTTTGCCTCCACTGTACTTGTGCAATCCTTCCATTCTATTTTAGCCACTGGTTTACTGAATCCCCTAATATCCATCAGTAGTGCACAGTGATCACTTTTCCTTCAGTTACTTGACACCCTACAAGACTTTATTAGAAAGATATCCAGCAGTTTGGTCTCCTCGTATTTTGCTCTACTACTTATGTAAAACCCACAGGCGTAGCTATCGGAGGGATAGGTGGTGCAATGCACTGGGGCCCCCAAAAGCAGCTCAAGGGACCCAAGCACAGCTCAGGTGGGAGGGGGCCTAATGCTCAGGGAGCCCCTGCCAGTAAAACCTCACAAGACTTTTCCTCCGGGGCCCTTGTTAAACTAGCTACGCCACTAGTAAAACCTCCTTCCCTTATTAAGGTATTTGTAAATCTCTGTTCCCTTCTGTTATTTATCTTATTTCCTACCCAGTTGACAGCTGGTAAATTTAAATCCCCTCCATTCTACGGCTACCTTTTAATAGTGAAATTACTTTATCTCCAAGAAACTCATCTTTATCATTCATTCTTCCACTACGGTAAGCAGCCAATACCCTGATTTTTTTCCTTTTTTATCATACCAAAAATCTACCTCTAGTAACTCATGGTCATTATCTATGAACACTAGACAACTATAGTAATTTTTGCTAACCAGTAAGAATACCCCTCCACCAATTGCTCCCCTGTCTCTGTAACTTTCAGGGAAAACCTCATTGTCTAGTATTCCTTCTTTTAACGAAGACACAACCACCATAATCATTTGTAGTTCATGTATCTCTATTAAGTTTGCAAATTCTATCACTTTGTTCATTATACTTTACAGTTCACCAATAACGCCCTTATTTATGGCTTTGTGGTATTTTTAACATTAACCTTCGTCTTTCCAGTTGTATCCAATTCTGTTATTATTTCAATAGCTTCATTTGTATTTTTCCTATAGTGCATCTACAGCCAATATCCCTTTGATCACTTATTTTTATCCCCTCACCAGCAGCCCCTAATCTAAAACAGGCACAGTCCTGACCCTCTCATAACAGGAAGTGGGCTCCCTTACAGCTTTAGCTAACAACTCAGAAATGAAAGGGACAAGGGAGGTAAATTTGATAATGTATCATTACATATTTTCTTGGGACTGTACAGAATGAGCCATATAATGGCACTAAATAAGGTAAAAATTAATATAGTGCATGACTTGGTGGGTTCTTGTTGAAGATGTGAAGTGTCTTGACATAACATTTGATAAAAAAAAACCAGTGGACAATACATTTTGCCAGGTGATAGGAAGATGATTTTAAAATCTTTAATTTACTGGAGATGATTATGAGGGGTTGCACTAGAGCAGTGAGTGAATTTGTTTATAAAAATTTGGGCCCACCACTGCTTGCATAATGTGATGCAGTATGGGACCCCAACCTTTGGTATGAAATATAGGAGTCCGTATGGGTGCACCAGCCAGACTTGTGTGTGGAAATTGCTGCTTAATACAATCAGTAAGATATACAAATGAGCCAGATTGTGATTCACTGTAGGACAAAAGAGGGGGTGAAGAGCTTGCTTGGAAAGATACTGTTGGAAAAATTATGTATGAAATGTGCATCGAAGGAAAAAGATAACCCTGACCACGAGATGGCATTTGTTTTAGGTGCTAGGTGAATGTGGGAAAATTTTCTTTTGTAGGTAAGAAAGTTAGGCAAGTAATAAATAAACCACCACAAACACTGAAAAATTTTAAAATTAAAATACACTAAGGGCAAAAGTAAGTGGGTTGGAACACTGGACTCAAAAAGTTCAATAAATAATAAAAAAAACAAAATGGGAAAGGGAAAAATTGACATTGCTGCATCCACTCCAACACAAATTTAATTGCCTAAATTTTTACATACTTGTAAAACTATGGTAGCTAAAACCCATCACCATACATGTACAGTGGCGGATCCAGGATTTTGGTTTGGGGGTGGGGTGATTGAGCAGATTTTGGTTTGGTGGGGGGGGGGGGGGGAAACTGAGTGGATTTAGTTTGGTGGGGGGGGCTTTTGTCGGGCAAGGATAGGGCTTTTAGTCATGCCGCCCATAAAAGATCAGTAGAGCTAAAAACCAAGCGTGGCGGTGTAACGGATAGCGTTCTCGCCTCGCATTCGGGAGGACGGCGGTTCGATCCCCGTCCGGGCATCCAGATTTGGGTTTTCCATGGTTTCCCAAATCACTCCAGGCAAATGCCGGGATGCTTCCTTCAAAAGGCCATGGCCGAATTCCTTCCCATTCCTTGCCCCACATCCTTTCCCGTCTCTAAAGACCTCGCTGTTGAGAGACGTAAATACAATAAAAAAAAAAGTAGAGCTAAAAAAAAAAAAGTCTCCAAAATTACGATGTCTGGGGGGGCCTTGAGCCCCCAACCTTCCTTCCCCCCCCCCCCCTGAATCTGCCATTGTACCTGTATATAGATCTAACTTTTTTATTTTATCTTTCAACAGAAATACAGTTCTACTAAAATAGTGAATCCTTAATTTTTACACTTTATGAATTAATATAACAAGATCTGCACTCCAACCTGATATGATGGCTCCTTTCCATGCTCCAAAGTTTCAGCAATATGATTATGAAAAGATGAATCTTCCTCACGTAATCTAGCAGCAAAACAATCCAAACGACTGCAGTAAGAAGTGACATCTTTGGCAAGTATCTGGGCTTGCAGGAAGACAGTTTGTGCCATTTTATACCAATCAGCAAGGCAATCAGCCAATTGAGCATAGGCAGGAGCCACTTCTTTGTCCAACAAATACCGTAGTTTCTTAGTTGCTTCAGCAATTTTGACTCGCTCCAGTGCATGAAACTGCTCCTCATTAAAAGTAAGGCTCCTAGCTGCCCTGTCTCGCATGAGGTGCTGCCACGAATCCCGTAGCCTAGATACAATGGTTGCTGCCCTAGCTGCAGCTCCACGACATGGTTTCAGCCCAGCTGCATCAGACCATTCCCTGCGAAGTGTACCATCAGAAACATAGCGCCGACGCAGCTGAGAAGCAGCAGGAGTTAGGCCAGACATTAGCTCACGAGCTACAATGGAAGCCTCCTGCTGCCAATCTGCCACAATATTTTCTCCCGTCTTCCCCATCTTCTGTTGAAGTAGTTGAACAGATCGCACACCACGGTCAATAGCAGCAGCCATATCCATAACATAGCGAGTAACCTCTTGTGCTCTTTCAACCTGAGCACAAACCTCATCTAGTGAATGACATACGACTGCCGAAAATTGTTCAGCACAAGTATGTGCAAGGGAACATGAACGAGAATAGCGTTCCACGCGTCGCTTGTAGGCATGTCCAACACTGCAAGCAGTTTTTGCTATACCAGCATCACTTTCCACTGAAATTAAGGCTGGAAATGTAGGAAATTTGGGCAATTCTACATCAAATCCTGGCATGACATTGTTGTTCTCTCGGCTGAACAGCATCATAGGGTCTTCATCTTTTGTTTGGGGATATCCTTTCCCTAATGTAGATAATTCTATGATAGAAAGTAAATGCTTTTCCTGGAAAATAATTATTTGACTGAGGGGTGACACTTCAGTTTGTTCCATGATTAAACTCTGAAACTGATCATATGTGTCTTCTGGATGAAGATAAACCCTTATTGATTGTGTCCTGTTAACATGAAAAATATGAATTACTTTCCTTGAAAGTATGCCTGTTACCTCAGAGAAGAATCTGTCAAAACTCCAAATACGTTGAGAATCCACTTCCAGCAATCCAGCTAATAATGGGGTCACTATTTTCTTGAGGCCTGTACTGAGCTGACAGTTGTCTGGAAGTTCTCTGCTCCAATCAATCGGTCCATTTTCTGAAGTCTGGCAGCCTGATATAACCCCAGAAGCTTTTTTAGTGGTGATGTAATACATTGTTTCTTTGTTGCGTCTGCCGCCAAATGGTCGGAACGGTAAATTTCCTGTTGCTACATGATACAAAGTTACTCCTATAGACCAAAGGTCAACAGTGGCTCCAAATGTTTTGCCAACTGGCTTCCTTAAAACAGCACGTTCATACATATCCGGATGTAAGTATTCTTCTGTTCCATAAAGTGACATAAATTGCTGATCTTCTTCCAGTTCTCTGGCAGCCCCAAAATCTGTAAGCTTGTATATCGTACTTCCATCATCAGCAATAAACTTCATGATGTTACCTGGTTTCAAGTCACGATGTATGAGGTTATTATCACGAAGATGTTTCATTCCAGCAGTTAGATGTTCCAACACTAACAAAAACTCCTCCTCCTGCAACCCGTAAGTATTCTCTGGATCGTCAAGAATGTTAAAAAGACTTCCCCCCGTACACAGTTCCATAACAATAACTTTTCCTTTGCCATCTTGTTCTTCTTCAATGGCAAGTAGTTTAACAATGTTCTCATGTTTGACTTTCTTCAAGACCTCGAACTCCCTAACCTGTACTTCAGGCGATCTCATCTGACTTAACTGATTAAAAGTCTTGACTGCCACTGGTTCTCCATTATTTTTATGAACCCCTTGAAACACCGCACCAGTAGCACCTTTACCCAAAACATTTGTTGTACACCACACGTAGTTCGTCGATCCCCTGAGAAACGACATCTTCCACACCAATAACTAATGGTAAACTGATACACCTCGCATCTAATCGTTTACAAACACTTGCTTAATTTCTTCGCATTTCACCACCATCACACCTCTTCACACTCCACCACATAAACACGGCACCCATGGCACAGACAATATACAGTGACAAGTGTCATATAGTCACCGATTAACAACAAGGAGTTCTAATGTGAATACAACCTTTGGTATTCTGTTTAATGAAAACAAAATGTTAGTGAGTATATATTTCGTGGGTGCAAATAATTTTAACATTGAATAACACGATTTTTAATTAATATATTACAGAATTCATAACTTGCAGGAACTTATTTCGAAAAAAGTATGTTGAATCCAAAATACTTAATAGAATACAATACAATACATTCACTTTCCATTGATCCCAATACAAGAGACTCGCTCTGTGGGATGTGGACAGTTGTCAAATTACAGTTAAACAATTGCATAAGAAAATAATACATACGTCATAAGATGTACAGTCGTAGCATGCATGGTACATTAACTGCGAAGCAAATTTTTTATGCGTGTCTAATTTCATAACGCTGTATTCATTCCGCAAAAGGAGCTACAAGCTGCCCAATTTCGGTCTTAATCTGCAAATGCAGTCTGAAGGGCAATGAATAGGACCTCCTCTCCTCAAATCACAACTTCATTTCCAATTTAAGCCGGCTACTGACGCCCTAATTTCGGTCCAAATTGCAGGTGCAATCCCGAAGTGGTCCTGCAGATTGCCACGTAAATAGGCAATTTCTATATGCTGTTCTCGGTATCAGGAGGTAAGCAGGGCACCATATACAATTACACGTCAGATTGAGAGCAAATGAGACATGACTAGAGTGATTGGAACCTTTTTGGCTAAGTCGGCTTTAAGCAGGGAGCATGTGCGTGGCATGCTCAGAAAGTAGGGAGCGAGAGTAGCTAGTAGGTGCGTGGCATGCTCAGACAAAAGAATATTTCTACAACACAATAAATTCGTATTACATTGATCCCAGACTGGCTATGTAGGATGAGAAAAATTGCCAATTTTACAGGTAAATAATTGTATAACAAAAACTATGTATACACTAGAAGATGCACTGTCCGGTCGCTGAATAACGTGTACGATAATTATACCAACTACAGCAATTCTTTGTAGATACCTTAGAAGTAAATTCTTCGATGGAGTAGAAGGAATTATCAATTAAAAATACTATTAATTTTTCATGAATTTATCTGCCATAATTTTAAGATGTTTTTGGGGGCTTATCGAAGATTTAATTTTAATTGCAATGAAACATACGCCACGGTCACAATTTTCCTACGCACCGATTTTCCCTTTCTTGTACACCCCTACTTTTACCCTGTACGAATTTCAGCTGTAAATTCTGTCGGTAAATTATTCATCATTCGTCTTGGTAATTTATTCCAATTCCTGACCCCCTTAGATACGAAAGAAAATCTTCCCAATCCTTATGCCTGAAAATGAGTACACATTGTGGTCGTGGTTATCTTTCATCTATCTCTCCTAATTCTTTCACCAATAACTTCCATGCCTCATCACTAATATACGCCTTGTCCGCTCCCATGACTCTCCTCACCTTCCTCATGTCTTCCAATGAATCTCATTCCAGCTCCATTATCACATCAGTTACTGATTATGTTCTTCCGTAATTTTCGGGACAAATCTAACAGACCTTCTCTGTCCCCCTCCCCTCCAAATCATGTATTTGATACCCAAAATAGAGCCCCGTATTACATCACCATATTCAAGCAATGGTCGAATCAAAGCTTTGTAATTCAAATCCCTTGCTTCTCTGGTACATCCCCTGCTCACTCTCTCAGAAAAGTGAACAGTATTGAAGCCTTTTCATACTTCCTGTCCAATGTGTCCTCCCCAGCTGGGTTTGTTATCAAATGGTTAAAGAAACATTTTTCATGTAGATACTAACTGAGATTCGCATGGATATCCTTCCCTAAAGTCTTGTTGTCTACTGAAAATCACTTACATTCCATACAGAAATTCATGGTGTGTACCTACTATTGATGTCAAACTTATTGGCCTGTAATTTTCGACCATATTTGTCACCCCTCCTTTATGGACCGGAAAGCAGTAAGAGCCGATTTCCAGTGATGATGGGGTAAGGACTGTGCCTTTTTTACGATAGGGGCTGCTGGTGAAGTGATGGAAATAGATGATCAAAATAAAACTTATTAAAGATCCATGATTGGAAAAAACACAGATGTTAAAGACATAGATGAAGTTGCTGAAAAAATAACTGACTGGGGAAAAACTGGTAAGGAGGACCTGGTGAACTGTACAAGTATAATGAACAAAGTAATCTAATTTGCAAACTTAATAGAGATACACTAACTACAAGTAATAATTGAGGTAGAGAGTTGGTTAAAAGAAAAAGTATTAGACAGTGAGGTTTTTCCTGATGGTTATACATTGTACCGCAGAGATAGAGGAGCAATTGGTGGAGGCGTTATCATACTTGTTCGCAAAAAATACCACATTTCACAGGTGTTCATAGATCATGACCATGAGTTACTTGGGGTAGATTTCTGGGGCAATAAAAAAAAAAATCATTTTTTGGTTGGTTGCTTGCCGCAGTCGAAGAATGACAGATGAAGATGAGGCTCTTGTGGAGAAATAAAATTCATACTCAGATTTCAGATGTGAGAATAGAATGGTCATAATTGATGGGGATTTAAATTTGCCAGCTATAAACTGGTGACGAAATAAGATTAATAACACAAGGGAACAGAGATTTGAAAATATGCAAATAGGGTAGGAGGTTTACACAAGTGGTAGAGCAGAACACTAGGGGACATTATAATTTGAATATATTCCTAACAAAGCCCGATGATAATCTTGTGGAATGTCAAGTAACCGAAGGAATAAGTTATCACGAAGCAGTTCTGATGGATATTAGAAGATTCAGTAAACCAGCAGCCAAAATTGAAGAGGGAAATAGGTACACTCATAAAAAGGCACAAATTTCGAATTTGAAGAGATATTTCAGAGAACGTTTTAGCAAATGGAAGTAAGGCACAAGTATAATAGATTCAAGGTGGGAAGAGTTCAAGGGAAGAAAAATTTATTCAAAAACAGAATAAAGAGATGTAGAGAACCTGTGTGCTATAATAGGGAGGTGAGAAGGTTAAAGAGGTTGGTAAGAAAAGAACATAACAGAGTTAAGAGACAGCAGGGTAGTAGCGAATATTTAAAACAACTAAACAATGACTTAATAATAGCTAAAAAGGTGGCTAAAGATGGGTTTATGAAGAGTATTGTCGGTGCAGGAGGACCATTGACTGATGTATCTAGAAATTCTATGGCTATGTTAGAAAACAGAAAGACGCTTATAGATAAGGATGGAGAAGAAGTTATCGAAGATTTGAAAAAGGCAGGTATTTTAAGTAACTGGTTTAGTGAGAGCATTTAGGACAATGAATCAGAAACAGGATGGTCTAACTCGGAGAACGAGCTAAACAACACAATTAGAAATGAACTGAACCAAAAATTTTCAATTCATCCTGATAATCTCATGAAGGAAGTAAGCAAACTGAAAAAAAAAACATAAAATGTCTGAGCCAGACAATATTACTACAGATATGTTAAAGATAGCCGAATGTGACATTATAGCTTATACTAAATATATTTGAACTGAGTCTGGATACTTGCTGCTTACCACAGGAAAGGAAAAGTGTGATAGTAGTGCTGGTACATAAAGGAGGGGTGAGAAAATTACAGGCCGATCAGTTTAACATCAGCGGTATATGCAATCACATCAGAATTAAATGTAAGGAATGTAAGTGGTTTTCAAGTAGGCAACATGGCTTTAGGCAAGGATATTCATGTCAATCTCAGTTGGTGGGATATATGCAAGATATTTCAGATGAAATGGACAAGGGAGGCCAAATTGATAGTGTAGCACTAGATCTTTCAAAGGCACTTAAAAAGTGAGCCATAAAATGGTAGTAAATAAGTAAAAACTATTGGAGTGTATGAGAATTTGATTTGCTGGGCAGAAGAATATTGAAAGGTAGAAAACAGAAAGTTAGGGTAGGAAATGCAGTATCAAAATAAGTGGAAGTAGTAATGGGAGTGCCAAAAGTAGTGTAATGGGACCATTGCTATTCATTATTGAAATGAATAACTGTGTTGATTGTTTACTATCTGAAATCAAATTATTTGCAGATGATATATTGCTATAAAAAATTATCAAAACGGTAGATGAATGTAAACAGCTGCAGGGTGATCTGGACAGGATATCTAGTTGTGTTGGTAAACACGGAATGAAGATAAATGCAAAGAAGGTCAGCTTATTAGATACAGGAAATAAAACGCTAAAGGTGATTATGATTATAAAGCTTGAAATGTAAATATCTTGGCATACATTTGATAACAAGCAGGACACATTGGTCAGGTAGTAGGAAAAGGTTTAAAAATTCTGTTCTTGTTGGAGAGTGTGATGAGTGGATGTACGAGAGAAGTGAAAGAATTGGGTTTCAAAACTTTGGTCAGACAATAGCTTGAATTGGTAGCGTAGTATGGGGCCCACATTTTGAGTATTAAATACAGGAGTTGGAGAGGGTGCAAAAAAGGGCTGCTAGTTTTGTTTCTGGAAATTACCGCAGAATGCTATCAGCAGGGCCGTAGCTAAGGGGGGGCATTGTGGGGCAATGCCCTACCTTAAAATTCCAATGCCCTACCTTAAAAGATACCATCAACTAAGATAATATGCTAATTACCTAAACTGTTTGTTCATAGTATGAAATGATGGGGAAAAAATTAATGTACTACTAACATAGTGACGTGTAAACAATTCCGAATTAACTACATTTCGTCACTGTCATTTATACTAATTCATTATTCTGCCCTCAGATGACATTTGAAGTATATATTGTCTATGTTGTTTATTAGTGTAGTGTAGGTACAGTACAATGTTTCATGCAGTTAGCGATATAATTGTTTATTTAGTGCTGTGAACTGAAGACCGATTGATTTTGTGATGGATATACGGGCTTTCTTTAGCAAGAAATGAAGAGTTGAAGAGGAAATTAACCATGAAGGACCTCATTCCTCAAAACAGATGGAAGCACAAAATACGATTACCACTCCTATTCCTATAGAAACAGGTTTGGTGAAACATGTTGGTAATGTTAGCTGTAGTATTCCTTTTGACATTGCACAAATTGGAGAACTGATAAAGAAAGTTATTTTAGATGTACATCTAAAAGAAAATAACAGGACCTTTGTAGTGGACTGGTTCAAGTGATATAAATGGTTGCAGTATTCAGTCCAGAAAGATGCTGCTTTTTGCTACTGTTGCCAGCAATTTTTACCTAATGGAAGCAAACAGACTTTGTACACTTTCACAGGATTCAGAAATTGGAAAAAATGGATTAAAATCCATTTCTCATACACAAGCCATTGCGATGTGGCAGGACAAATTACATAGAATATCTACAACTAGCTGTGATAAAACGTTAATATGTTGAGAAGCAATTATTTATTTATTTATCAATCTTGTTCCATGGATCCCTGCTGAGGAAAAAGATAGGTCTTATGCAATGTCTATTATTGAAGTAGTAGAACTTCAAGTTGTCAATAAATTGGCTTTGCATGGAAATTATATTTTTGAGGAAGAAAAAGAACAAGGATTATTTCCGAATTTTTTTGAATACACATGCGTGAAACATCCTAATTTGAAGGACGCTCTCAGTCATATAACACAAAACGCAACATATCGTTCACCTGAAATTCAAAATCAAATAATTCAAGCAATGGTTCTAGCAGTGAGGGGTTACATTGCTAAGGATGTTGAGGAATCTGACGTGAACCGGCTTACTCTAATGGAAGATGGGATGAGAGATAAAAATAACAGAGAAAATATTGCAGTAACAATACGTTACATTAAGGATAGGTTCATCAATGAGTCGTTGCTGACAGTTACAACTATTGAAAACCTTGTTACAGCCACGTTCACAGAATTAATGTTAAATATTCTTACAGAAAATAACATTGACCTCTCCGGCATGCTATAATATTACAAGTGTAATGTATGGGAAAGTTTCAAGAGTTGCGACCAGAATAGAAAATAAATATGGCCAAATAATTTCTCACGTCTACTGGTACAACCATCTCTTGCATTTTATAATCAGGAGAATCTCCGAAAAGACTTTAATCCGTCTTTTTTTTTTTTTTTTTGGATCAATACATAATGTTACATGAATTCTTTCACCATGGCAAAACAGCTGAATTGTATAATGGAAAAAGGATTGGCTGGTACCTTGAACAGCATTGGTCATGACACTTGGCAGTTACAAAAGTTGTAAACAATAATTATTCATCGATTTTGATGACTTTAAATGAAATTAAAAATAACAGATTTAATGGTGACGATGGAGCTAAGAGTATCAGCATTAAAAGTCATACTCAACTTGGAATTCCGAATGGACATTATTTTTTATTTTTTTTTAATTTTTTTTTATTTTGTTACTGCTTTTACAGCCTAACATCTAGTATCTAAATTAGGCCATATTTACAATAACAATACGATTAAGTTGTTACATAGATTTCCGCTACCTAGCAAAATCAAATGAGTTGTTGTTTACAGTTAGAGTACTGTTGTAAGTGTAGGCATTTTATTACAAAACCTTAAGTGCTTGACTACATTTAGGTTAATTTTTTAATAAAAGAAAACTAATATTAATAACATAACTCCTTAATTAACCCATTTCCACTAGTTTATTACAAATTTTACTACGCTACTGCTAGCTACAGAATAAAAGTCAGTTTTTTAGGATAGATCTTCAGCGGGATCCACATCCTCCGGAATTCCTTGAGGTCTGGCCCATCAGATGCGATTATGCAATCTCTGGAATGTCCAAGACCGTCCAGGGTCTTCAGAGGGGTCATGTTTGTGGCCAAAAAAATCTTATCCCTGCTTCAGCTGCAGCCCAAAACGCAGGATTGAAAGATGTCACAACAATCGTAAAGTGTGGCCAAAATGATAAAATTGAGATCAGATGAAATGTATCATCAAATTTTGGTAGAAGCTAACTCTATGACAAGTGGCAATTCTGAAAATAGGACCCGGATTCAGAAGAGGCTCAAGAGGAAAATAAAAAAAATCAAATCAGATGGATGATTTATAGGCCTACTTGAGGACGGCCCTTTCGACAAAAATAGTGGCCAGGATGCTCAGCCATTTAAATCTGATTATTTTTAAATGTTGGACATACTAATTGCTGAGTTACAAATAAGATTTTTGGACAACGATGATTTATTAGTGAGCCTTGATGAGCTGGATGTAGACAAAATGGTACCATTGAAAAATTTATGTAAGTGAGAGAAAATTTAACAAAACTATGTTGTTGCATGTAAAATATTAGTGTTATTTATTTATGTCCAATTCACGATTTCAACTTTGAATATATTTTTATGCCACTTGGGTTGAAACTTTTGGTACATGGGATCCATGTACAAAGAACATTGTTAAACACCTTACCCCAAAATTAGTGGATGCTGCTGTTTCTTCGAACAGAAAATTTCATTGGCAATTAAATTTGGAATGTAACCAGCATTCTTGACACCTTGCCACAGGGGGACCATAGTTTTTATGATTTTTAGGTTTTTTAAGTAGTTTGTATATAGATGCTAGATATTTAAGTTAATTTATTCTTTTCTTTTTTGAATGTAAACTGTAAGTTTCTACGTAGAAAATAAATTAGATTTTTCAGGTCTAACAATTCCATCAAGGGAAGATGTTACCATGGTCAAAGCTTATTTGAATCATTGCAAGGATAAAACGGAAAACACAATGCGATTTTTGTACAGGCTGCGATCATGGAGGAAGGAATTATATGGAGGAGAAGTGACGTTAAATCGGTGAAGCAAGCACTAAACTCTCCCGCATGGTGGCAGCACCGGCAGCGACCATATGGCGCTTCCCAACAATTAAAGTGTTCACATTGTGGTAGATGCAGTGATTATTTCATTTAGTATTGTGTATAAGTGTTTAAAAATGCCAGCTTGTGTTGCGTACGGTTGCACAAATAGGCCAGACAGGAAAGAACCTGGAATATCATTTCATAAGTAAGTTGAATTGTAATTATCGTTGTTGAAGTGAGCGGTAGACACCGCAAACTTTGCAGCACGTCTATAAATATTTAGTCATAGCTCTCAATGGAATGACTTTGTTCTCAAATTTTTCTTGGTGTAGTGTAGAAAATCAGCAAACTTGCTATTTTGCACATAATAGACTAGCATTATTTTTTAACGAGTGTTTAAAATGAGATTTAAAGGGGCGTGTTTTACTTCGCGATTCAGTGAAATTTACTATTACGATTTCTTTCGTCACGTTGCTGATTATACTGACAATGGATGATGAAATTAACTGTTATGTGAGAAGCTGTGAGTTTTATTAATTTTTTAAATAGCTATTTCAGGCCATTGACTTAGGTTATTTTTAAAGCTTCATATAAGACTTGTTTCTGTTTGTAAATACGTCTATACCTATTTTTACCGATTTTGAAATCTTTCTCATCTATTTATGTCGAAACAGGTTCATGCAGAAATAAAAATGGGCTTCATAAATAAAGAAGTTATTGGCCTTTGAACAAAATCAATTTGGGGAATGTGTTTCTAATTTAGTCTCTTTTTTTTTGTACAACAATCTCCCCCCCCCCCCCCCGTATCTAAATCTAACTGAGAGATAATTTTTTTACAATTGTCCTAATAAGTAGGGCTGTGAAATTATACAACACATCTTGATCAAGATAATGTTCATTAAGGTGACTGAATAAACATTTTATTTCTGGTACCAGCCTACAAAATGTCTGGGTTGCTCATCCCTAGAGTGGGTCCTCTTACTTTTTTTCTGGTCTAGAACACATTTCAGACTAACCACAAGTTGTAGTAATAAAACTGAAATATCCATTCTGCATGTCAACCATGTAATCATTGTGGCTTTGACAGAATTAATTTTTGGTCCAGCCTGCATCCAAACCTGAACCCCTCAATTTGGATGTTGTATATCCCCCAAACTAAGCAAGATATCGAAAACATTTATTCCTGATTATCGAGTTTTTTCGTCGTGTTACGTAAGAATCCATCATTAAATTTGACTTTTGCGAAATTTTTCTTCTGCATTTCAACTCAAGACACCTCACTTTTGAGACAGTATATCTCGAGAACTAGGTGAAATATCGAAAAATTTTACTCTTTATTTTTTATTTGTCTCGTCTTTTTAAATAAAAATTCATCATAAAATTTGACTTTGAATAATTTTTTCTTCTGAGTTTCAACCAAAACCATTTCACATTTGAGACATAATATTTCGAAAACTAAGCAGGATATCAAAAAATTTTATTCTTCATTTTTTATTTGTCTCATCGAGTTACATAATAATCCATCACCAGATTGCGGCGCCACGTTTATCCTAGAGTCCCCTTGAGGTGTTTGTACATATTCCCCGTGTTTGTTGGGATGCGGTCAAGCCCCCACCACTCCGGCCATGCCCCCCCCACTCCTCCGCCGGCCTGCTTCACTCCCATGCGTGGCAAAGGTCTCTTGCGTCGTCTCCATATTATTCCTTCCTCCATGGCTGCGATTGGCGTTCAAAGATACATATGAACATTTATCATCTGTGGCGACCACAGGATATAGTACTGCTATGTGAAAATCTACGTTTTCAACTTTGACTGCAATCGACAGGCCTCAAAGGCTGTCAATGGGTCACGAAAGAATGGCAAGCATTGTATTTCTGGCCTTTGAAAAGAAAGGAACGAAGTCAGTTGATCTGAATGAGATCCTATGCATTTTTAATAATATGGCAAATCAAAGAATTCGTCTGATTTAAGGAAGGAGTTTTTATTATTATCTTGAACATAATAGGTTTGTGGCCACGAAACTACTATGCTGTCAGAGCAGGCAGAGAGATTATACTCCTAGGTGGCCGATTGGGGGGGGGGGGCGGGGTGTCATAACCGGCTTGCCAGTGGACTTGAGTGAAATAAAATGGCTCTTGTGGACCAAACACACAACAACCTCTATGGTTAACAACCGTAGTTGTAACTTGCACATGGTTGAATACCTTTCAAAGTCAACATGGAAGGAAGTCTTTTAAGGAAAATTCCACCGCCTGGCAACAACTTGGGAAGACTGCACTCGGATACGGTGGGCAGTCACTTGAAAGATGACCTAGATGTAGATGAGTCGGAGCATCTGGAAATACCCAAGACTAACAGAAGAGCAAAACTTAGAATTAAAACAGGGCAGATAAATAACATATCAACACACAATATAACCTCCATCATCCAACCAGGAAACTCAGGATTTTGATAGACAAAATAGATCGTCAAAGGATATTGTTGCCGGAATCCAGAAAATGAGAAATATCGATCACGAACCAATAGAATCACAAGGGTATAGAATTTTTAAGGGAATACCAGGAAAAAGTGTAATGAAGCAGTGTCCACAATCCAGAACAGGATTCATTCAACATCAAAATAATAGAGTCAATAGCAGAATTCAAAACACAATCTCCTACATTCTCAACGCTAACTATAAAAGCTGACAATAGAATATACATGATAATAAATTCCCATGCCCAAACTAATGATAAAAACAATAGGAAAGAACATGGAGAAGAGGTGGATGAATTTTGGGATCTTCTGGATCAAACAGCAACAACTATAAACCAAAAAACACCAAATTTTAATTGGAACTTTTTAACGCCCAATTAGGAAGGGAAAAATGATATAGAGATGTAACAGGGAAATAGCCAGCACAAAGAAGAACAAACAAGAATAGCATAACATTGGTGAAATTCTAAAGAAACCATGACATGATCTCAAAATCAACATACTTCATGAGAATACCAAATAAACTCAAAACCTGGAAACACCCAGGCTGGAAAAATGGAGGATGGCAGCTGGATCATGTTTGTATGAATACGAATTACCACAGAAAAATCCTTAGAGGAACAGACACTGGATCAGATCATTACATGGTAAAAATAAAAATTAATTTCACTCCGTTGCAAAGAAAAGATACCACCCCAAAAAGAAGAGAGCCTATGACCCACATAAACTGATAAATAACACGGAATATGAAAAAAGAACTGGGAGTATAAAATTAACTGATGACCTGGAGGAAATAATTTCCTGACTGAAACAAATAGCTGAACAAGTAGCCCCAATAAATCCCAAGAAAAATCATCAATGGTGGAATGACAAATGTGATAAAACTGTAGAAGATACACATCAAGCTTGGGTAAAATATCAGAGTCAGAAAACCGAAGAATCACACTTGGAACTCGCAAAGCAAAGAAAGCTAAGAGTTAAACACCAATACCAAAAAGATATACTTTTTATGACAGAAACAAACAGCAAGAAAACAAACTAGCAAGATTACTACAAAATATTTAGCAGGCAACTCCTAAGATATGATAATGCTAAGGGAGCGTCAATAACTACGTGGCACTGGTCTAGGGGGGGATGCGTTGGCTGCAAGGATGCACTATGTGGTGGGAGGGGGGATTCCGAGCCAGGCCACGTAGCTTTCTATTCATATCATTTAAAATGACGTACAGAACACACAACAGCATGTGAATACTTATTTCCCTATGTAATTTACAATAGTCTAACAAGAGAAAATAGTATGAAATGTCCGCTGGGACCAAAAGGGGGTAAAAAAGTTATGTGCAACTGGGTGGGGGGGCTAAGGGGGGAAAGGGGGTTTCACAGGTGGCCAAAAAGGACGCTCCCTAAAGGATAACAATAATAAGATGGCCCACAGCAATGAAGAAAATACAGAAATCCTAGCAGAAGCATTTAACAGACTACTGAATTGCGAGAATCCTCCAGAACTTCTTCATATAAACACAGAAACCCCAATAAAAACACCGACAGAAAATATAAACCCACCACAGGGCCCGCTCTAGCGGTATTGCCGCTCCGGACAAATAGACAAATTGCCGCCCCTTAAGATTATGTAGAATTATATATTTTTTTAAAAAATAATTAATTTTTAATCGAATAAAATATTTAATTTTAAATTTTAATAAAATCATATATTCATAAATAAACTTATTGAATTTTGATCTAGCGGCACAAAATAGAGAAATTAATTATGAAATATTTGTACATAGCCACAAATTAACCATATTTTTACGTTTTTAAATGCTATTACAGATGGATATTATCACACAAACAATCTAAATGCCATTATTTTGAAAATATAACGAGATTACATCAAATACGCTAAAATCACAAAAAACTTTTTTTTTCTTACTTTCAGGTTGCGAATTTTTTATTACATATTAAAATTTACTTCATCAGCAATTTCATACTTAATTGCCAAAATGGCTAAATCATTAAATTATTAATTCTTGATTTTCGTAAATGCTTAGCAAGGCGTCGTATACATCTCCCAAATGAAATTTTAAAGGTTTTAATGCCTCTATCCTCTCTATCCTATTCTCCCATCTAGTGTCACTCCATGTTTTCAAAGTTGAACCCTGAAGATGCTTTAAAAGTATTGCCCGTCGAAGAATAAATATATTTTTTGGACCATGTTGAAGAAATTAGCGGCTTGCAAGGATGCTTTTGCCATTAATAGCAAGATTGAGACAATGGCTACTACAAGGAACATTGAATGCTCGCGAATTATATTGTTTAATTCTAAATTGCACTCCTGCTTTATTGCCCCTCATATTGGACCCGTTGTCAGTCCCTGTCCTCTGATATCCTGCAAATTTAAACACAAGTCATTAAGTTCTCCAACTATAATGTCAGACATTTGTTTTCCTGTGAATCTTTCGACTGGTAAGAAGCCTTAAAAGCTTTCATTAATTTTAATTTCAACATCATGATTAAATTTATTGGTTGAAACATATCTGATTACAAGAGTAATTTGCTGTATCTTGCTAAAGTCAGGAGTTCAGTTTAAAATTATGGAAAAATATTTGATTTTTTTTATTTCATTAATAACATGAGACTTTACACTTTGATGCAGCAGATCTACTATCCCGGTTTGTATATTTTTCCCAAGATATTGAGCTCTAGTCTCTACTTTTTAGAGCACTCAACGGACGTGCTCTTCCATAATGGGATCGTATTCAGACAGTAATTCAACTATTTTTAAGAAATTACCGGTATTATGCTCAAACAACTTGTCACTTGTACCTTGAAAATCCAGTCAACTTTTACCAAGCATTTTGGTAATTGCAACGATTCTTAGAAGCACCTCATTCCAATGATTTATTTCGGCATTAATAACTCTTTGAGTGGCAGCATCTGCAGTTTTACAACAATTCAATCTTTTTTGCCTGAATAAGATTTTTCGAAATTTCATGCTCTTTTAAAGTTTCGTCGAGGTGCTTCCAATTTTTAAAGCCCTCCTTTGAGAGAGAACTAACTAAACAACGGAAAATATTGCAACAGAAGCAGTAAACGCAGTAGCTAATCTCGCAATATTTGCTCTGCGTTGCTGAAAATTCGTGCATAATATTTTGCGCTAAAACGTCGATCTGTGTCATTGGAAGGAAATTTGTAATTATGCAATAGTTTAGGTGGACCTTGCCTTACTAAAAAGCTTCTTACGGCGTCTCATAAAATTCTTGGCCACAAAGTTTTAGAACGCCTTCTGTGAGTCTCACGTTGGTGTCAGTTCCAGTTTATAAACTTCGTTCATTTGTTCGCTTTTATTCTCTGGCGATTCTATATTTCTTTTGTATCCTGAACTGATATTGGATTCTAAGATTTGTTTTGGTAAACCCTGAATACAGTATATTTTTTTAACGCGCCAGATTGATTCTGCCTTTACGCTTCCTTTCCCAACCTTCTTTTTTGTACTGGTAACCAGATAGTTTTCTTTGACCGTCAGGCATTTTGGAAGAGGCATGCACGTAACTCAAACAATGTACACTATAAAATAATATAAAAAGTAAATATTTATCCTTGCTCTAAATAAGCTAAAACCATAACTAAGATAAATTATTCTCAGTCGATATAAACAAATATTTATGCACAACACAAAATATTTTCCATACCCTGTGAACATAAAGAAAGTCTAGTGTTACTACACAGTCAAAGCTTATTCGCGGATGATACTATCCGTAAATTTGCTGCAAATACAGAAACCGTGTATTCAGAATGGCAATTTCTATAGGCTTGAAAGGAATAGGTTCCAAGTTCACAAACAAAAAAATGATATTGTGGAGTGATTGTCGCGCAATGCACTTATTAAACGAACTGACAAAGTTATTCACATTCACTAAAATAGTTAATGAATTTCTTTTGTTGAGACGATTTACAAATGCAGCAATTAGAGTATCTGTAAACCGCATTCGTATATATAATAAACATCATGGATTATTATATTTTAGCAGTTAGCATTCGAAATTAAATATACTAATGGTATGTGAAGTAACTAATCGGTAATCAGCAGCTGGTAATATTATTTATTTATTAATGATTGAAACTACTGTCCCATACCCACTAAACTACAGTATTTTCACAAGCGATCAAAGCTAGCGTATGTAATTTAACCTAAACAAAACACTTACAAAGCCTGTACACCAAATCTGTGAGGCTCGGATTACGAGAAGAAATTATTATGCAAATTATTCCACTTCGGTTTCCAATAACTAAGATCCATATTGATTTGGTTCATCAATTCAATAAAATAATACTCAGCATCTCCCGCCAAGCACTATCCATTCTATGTATTAGGGCCTAGCTGCAATTGCGAAAATCACTCCTTTTCACCGCGTCTAGTAACTTGTGGGCAGTATAACGTCGGAATCAGTGCAGGTAGCCGAGGTCAGGTGTAACAGCCCCCACCTACTGTACTTCTGTTGTGTGCTTTTGTCGTTGTGCGCCTATGTCGTATATCTAACTAAATAACAGTTTAATCATAGATGTACTTATCTTTACAAATTATGAAATCCTGAAGTAAATTTTATGAACTTCCACTTATCACTAATAACGTAATAATAAGACTAATGCTGTTGTGTAATGAAACCACTTTTGTAATCAGCAATAATAAGCAAATTGAGACAACAACGCGTTCTACTCGCGTGCTAAGGCCCAATTCACACAGAAGAGATGTGGCGCGGACTTCGGGCTGAGACATGGCGCGGACGCGGCGTATTTTGAAGTTGCTCCTATGGCGGAATTCACACAGAGGCGGCGAGGCAACGGCGCGCCCCTTTGAGGTCCGCGCCCCCTCTCTTCTATAAGTTTTTAAAGAACGAAAAAATCGGTATGTGGATTTTTTTTATTAATTGGGTATTTAATCCATTAATATTATTAATATTTTTCTCACACTTACAGCCGAAATGGCGTCCCTAAATTTTAGCGCCCCGGGCAAATGCCCGGTTTGCCCCCCCCCCCCCCCTAGAGCGGGCCCTGCCCACCAACAATACATGAAGTTTACAAAGCTTTAAGAGAGCTCAAGAACTACAAAGCAAGTGGAGAAGATCAAACAGGTATGGAACTCTGGAAATATGCTGCAAAATCAGCAAAGATATCATTACACGAATGCATGATGAAAATCTGGAACAGAGAAGAGCTAGCAGAACATTGGACTACAGCTATAATACATCCGTTATATAAAAAAGGAGAAAAATCAAACCCAGACAATTACAGAGGTATCTTCCTCTTGGATCACACATATAAAGTCTTTTCGAGAATACTCTACAATCGCTGCAAAGGTCAACTTGAACAGGAGCTAGGAGAATATTAAGGATGATTTAGATCATGTAGAAGCTGACCAGAACAGATAATCACCTTAAAACTATTAATGGATGCCTACAAAAGGAGACAAAAACAACTAGTAGTAACCTTTGTAGACTTCAAGAAAGCCTATGATTGTATACATATTAAGGAATTTTGGATTCCATACCAAATTAATAAAAATGATCAAATTAACCCCCACAAATACAAAATCCACAGTAAGTTTCAGAGAAGAACTATCTGAACCATTTATAATTAAAACAGGGCTAAGACAGGGAAATGGTCTTTTACCACTGCTCTTCACCTGTGCCCTTGAATGCGTGATGAGAGAATGGTAAAAGGAAAATCCTAAAAACATAAAAATTGCCACCAAGAAGGATCAAATAAACGTAAATTGTTTGGGATTCGCAGATGACTTAGCATTACTAGCTAATAACATACAAGAAGTCAGTAATCAAATAATTAGTCTACAAAATATAGCACAGAAATAAGGACTATGAATATCTTTTGAAAATACTGAAATTATGGTAACAGAGCCTCTAGTAATAAACCACATAACTGTAGATAACAGGAAAATAAAAATAGTAGAACAATTTAAATACCTGTGCGAAATTATAACATAAAACATGAATGAAAACCTGCCTGGCAAGAGAGAACTAACAAAACGATAAAAGCTCAAAAACAAATCTGGTCTACATACAACAAAACATGTCTATCAATTAAAACAAAATTAAAACACTACAAGACGGTGGTTCAGCCAGAAGTAACATACGGAAGCGAAACTTTAAAGTTACTCAGAAAAACAGAATTGGCAAAATTTTATAAGTGGAGAGAAGAATTGCAAGAACATCTCGAAATAAAAAAGATCAGAAAGAGGGACAATGCAGGATAGTGTCAAATGAGGTGATGTGCAGGGAACTGGAGCCCATCACAGATACTATACGCAAGAATAGAATTTCTTTCCTTGGTCACATTATGAGGATACCAGAAACCAGATTAATAAGAAGAATAATAGAAAAACTTTGGAAGCTGAAGCAATAGGCAGGATGGATTAAGCAAGTTAGAGAAGATATGGAAGAATCTACGAAACAAAACAGAAAAAATAAAAAAACTGAAAGACCAAAAAATTAGATTTAAACCAAAAAAACAAACAACACACAATGAAGAGGGTATTTACAGACGAGGAAAGACAAATAAGATCACAATGAATGAAAAGATACTGGGAAATTTGGAAAGATCGGTGCATGGACATGCCTAACAAGATAACTAGAAAATGACTTAAGTGGTCCAATGAGACCGTAAAAGCCTAATAATAATAATATGTTTTTGGAAATAATAGAAACCTGAATAAATGATTTTTTTTTCTCTTATCTATCACCCCTGCCGACAGTTAAATACTACCTCACTCACTCACAATCACAAGTATGACAAAAATCGATTCACCAGATTATGTCAAGTAAAATTTTAACTTCCGCCCTACCTGTAACGATCTCTGCCCTACCTTAAATTCAACTCTAGCTACGGCCCAGGCTATCAGTTACAGATATGATAAAACACTGGAATAGGATTCATTGGAAGACACGAGCAGGGTGTGTACATGTCCTAGATTGGTGATGAGGCATCGAAAAATATTGGTGCAAGAATTAAAAGCAATGCATGCTAAGGAAAAAATTAACATTACCACAGCTGGCACTCCATTTCAGACAAAAAAGTGTAGGTAGATTCTCTTTTTTGGGTAAGGGTCTCAGGGATTGGAATAAGTTTTAAGAGAAATGATGAATAATTTACCAAAATGTTGAAAGAATTTAAAGTTACAAGGTGGGTGCAAGAAAGGGGAAAGATGGGTGGTACGGAAATACCACCGGAGCGTGTGCTCCATTGCAATTTACTTAAATATTAACATATCTGTTCCTTTAGTATACGTTGTTCATACAAACAAGAAACATCAGTTATATTGGCACATACTGAGTGATGTGCATGAACAAATTGCAAAAAAGAAG